>RJVU01073043.1:9405512-9418952 GCA_003731715.1 Anabarilius grahami
ACAGAAACAGAGCTAGACAAAAAAAATAAAATATATATATATATATATAATAATTTTTTGAATTATAAAGTCATACAGGTTTGAACTACATGAGGGTATGTAAATGTTGACAGCATTTTCATTTCGGGATGAACTATCTTCACAGAGTGTAACAGATAATGTATATCAATATAACATACAGATTATTATATGCACATCTCATAATTTTCTCTGATATCAGGTCAGTCAGCTGGAACAACAGCTATTGGATGCTGTCTTAAATTACACTGCTACACACTGGCTATGGCTATCAGTTACACAACAATGACAACAGTACTAGAATCTAGTCAATAACAGCATTGCTAATAATATAAGTTGATTAAAATTTCAATGTAAGTGGTTTTTAGAAAAGAAAGTGTGGAATGATTTCCAGCTGAAGCTGAGGATGGTGGTTGTAAGGTGTGGATATGTGTCTTGCATAAGTAGTTCTTAACTCATTCTATTCACATGCAGACCTTCAATCACCCTGACTCAGGCACTAGGACACATGCATCAATCAATAAATCTACTGTACTTACTTACACATAGAGAGAAGTGAACTCACCCTCATGCTTTCAGTAAGTTAATGCAAAAAACGACATATGGGATCCCTGGAAGAAAGAGAAAATATATCTCTTACGAACATGTTTGCACATTCACTGCAATCAAACACAGTATGTAATTAATTGCACTCGAAGTGAGTGTTAAACTCACTGCTACTGTTTGAACATTGTAAAAGGATATGATACATCTTGTGCTACTAGCAGATGAACCAAACAATGTCTCCTGCAGAAGTTTCCTTAAAGTCTACTTAAGTCATTTATGAATACAAAAATGACAGAAAATAATAGAATGTTCTCAAGTTATTACAATATTAAGTATTTGAATGTATAGATTTCTTTGATTAACTGTAATAAAAACAATGCCTTGAATAGGTGTTTAAAAACATGTGCATTAATTCATGTAGCCACGTGATGGCACTGTTGTACTGTATGCAAGCTCAGTTGGACAGCTTGAGGTTAAAATCATTCCTTCATTCACTCAGTCAGTCAATCTGTAGTTCTCTCAGGCAAACACTAACAATAAACACAATGCCCCATAGTGGTCAGAGCTCAAATCACAGTGGGTGAATTTGGGATATACTGTATGTTGTCCTATTTCCCCTACTACCCTGAAGTAAATAATTTATTGAAGACAATACCATGAAGACAATAGCATAAAATTGTACAAAAACTTTTAACCCCATATTCTGTAGGTACCCTTGGAAATGTGTTAAAGATACTGGAATTATGACTGAGAATTCTACTGATCAGTTTTTGGCAGATATGTTAGACAACAGCGAGTATTCTTCATGCTAAACCTGACAGTTAAAATAGCAATCTATATAACGTTAATGCACAGCGGTATTGCTTAAAGCCATTATATTCAGCAGATGGCTATTTTTATATAATTAAACAATGCATGCTAAAATACAATACCAATTTTGCTATAATAATTCTATAATGTGTATATGTGTGTGCATAGTGCGTATGATAGCACAGACATGTTAACAATGTTACAAGCTTGTGAGTGGATATGTATCAGTGTTTGCTGAATTTGTCTGTTTATGTTAATTACAGATAAATTTGCATACAGACTGTTGCATTCCTGTCTGTTATTTGCTACACATTCATATGATAGTGCTTATTTGTAAGCAAATGTTTGTGTTTTTACACACAGAAAGGTCACAAAAAGGTTTTATGCCTTATTCAGGAGGAACCATATGGCCTGAATGTTTGTGTCAGAGCCAAAAGGCAAAAACAAACAACTAACAAATGTTAAAAATCACTAACAGTTTTTAAAAATGAATGACGTTTTACCTCAAAAATAAGTAAGAAGCTAATTTTAGCCAAACAAACATTATAAAAGTCTTTGAAGGGTGTGTGTGTGTGTGTGTGTGTGTGTGTATGTGACACATGACAGCTGTGTGGTTCTTTGATGTTTGGGATTACAGTTGTATTACATCATGGTAGTTTGGATGGGAGCACCTGTATTGTGATAGAAAAAATGGTAAAATACACAGATGAAAAGAGGGGCTGGAATGAGGTCTCTCCTGAAGAAGAAGAAAACAATAATACAAGCTTGTTTTCAGACATACCCCTGAAGAGTGTAAAGTTATGCAAGTCTCCGTATGTATAGATGTGAATGTGTGTTTGTACCATTACATGTGTTTGCACTGAATGTCCCTGTACGATTTCAGTATTATGTTTGTTTTAGAAGCAGTAAAGCTTACTGGTATTATTTACACAGCTATCTGCAATACTTGATTCTGATTGGTCAATCACGGCATATATTTCTATATTATATCAAATATTTCTGAATAATGACTGCTCATCCACAAAATTGATGAATTCATGTCTCATTTAATGTTTATATAGTACATTACATTATATTTTATATTACATTACATTATATTATTATAGAGCTGTTATAGTTAACTAAAAATAAAATGATTAAAATGTTTTTGCTAATTGAAATAAAGCTGAAAACAAAATATAAATAGATGAAAAACAAACATAACTAACTGAAATAAATAAGTTCAAGTTGAAGTACTAAAATTATAAAAAAAAATAAAAAATAAAGCTATATAGAACTGATTGTAAAAATTATATTCCTAGTTAAAAATAACATTTTAATATAAAAATAAAAGCTAAATCAAAATCTTAACACTACAATAGTATATAAATAGTACTTAACACTAATATTATATTATAATTAATCATTAATAATATGGGTTTGATTATGAGGGAATGCATGAACAGACAGATAGACACAGACAGACAGACAGACAGACAGACAGACAGACAGACAGACAGACAGATAGATAGATAGATAGATAGATAGATAGATAGATAGATAGATAGATAGATAGATAGATAGATAGATAGATAGATAGATAGATAGATAGAAAATAAAGATAAATATATGCATATTCAGTTCATGCATTCCCTTGGAATCAAACCCAAATTATTAATATATTATTATCAATATAATAATGTTTGTAAATAAGATGTTTAAAATATGAGTTATTTTAGTATTATTTATACTATTACAGTATATAGTATATAGGTGCATCATTATAGTCCTTATAGTAAAATACAGCAATATATCAGCAGCAAACTTCAAGCAGTCAACACCAGGCTCTTAATCGAAGCCAGAGCTCTGCAGTGTGTCGAGCTGAATGCTTAATGACTGAATTACAATCAGGTTTGGGTGAGAGCGGGATTAGTTCTGTCTTTGAAGGTCCGAGGTCTGATGTGGTTTCTGGTTTCACAGTGCAGCAGTGCCTTGCATATTGAGAACAGAGGCTGTGCGAGTGTGTGTGTGTGTGTGTTGGAATGTTGCGTGTGTTTATGGAACAAAACAGGATAGAATGTTACACAACCCAGCTACACGCCTTTAAGTCCATGCTATGCTTGCCATGCTAACTTCCTTTTCTCTTTCTGCCTTTTCTCCTCTGATTTTTCCTCTATGTCTCTGTTTTCCCCCATGTGAGCCTCTGACACTCCCATCACCGCCAACAACTCTCTCTCTCTCTCTCTCTCTCTCTCTGTATCTATATTTTCTGAGATCAGCCGTGGCTGGGTAGATTGAAGTGGACAGCGGTGCAGAACACACGCTCACTACTGCTTCTCTGCCTAATCCCTGACCTAGAAACAGAGAGAGAGAGAGAGAATACTAAAAGGTTACTGAGAGGATAAAAGTGTGGCTTTACTTAGATGTGTTTTGGGGGACAAACCCTCTACAAGTGAGCTAAATCTGACAAAAGTTTCAGTTAGGGGACATTTAAAATTTATAATAATAATCATGTTAGAATTGAACTCACAAGTGAAAGATGAATATAATGTTCTGAATTTAAGACTAAAGATATCATGAAAGAAGTACTGTATAAGACAGTTCATCCATGAGTTACCAAACTAGTTAGTTGAACAGGAGCTCCACATCTGGTCTGGAGGAGAATTTATACTCCTATTCCACTGCGAGACGTCTGCCTGGCACATAGTTAAAAATGCATAAGCCATTTTCTTATTAATATTTCACACAAGTAAGCTCCCTATCACCAGTGCAGCTGTAACCATGCAAGCAGTACTAAGAGAAGGGGAGAGCGGGAGAGAGAGAAAGTGAGAGAGACTAAAAGAGTAGAAAAGAGAGTGGTAAATTAAAAAAGGGGGGGATGGACTCCTGTTTTCCAGTGTGGCCAGACTATTGTTATTAAACCAGTTCTATGTAGAATCAAGTGAAACAAGCTAGACTAGGTATACATAATAAACATTTGAGCTTTAAATCACCAAAAATATTCTTAATGAAACTGTTTCTTTAACATACATTTTTGAATTATGCTTCTCGCTTATGTGTACATATCAAATAAACGACCAACAGTAAAGCAGAACGTTTTTTTTTTCATAACCATGTATATTTTCTTTTTGCATTGTAGTGAATCAGTTTCAATGAGCACTGTAAGCATAGTGTAGAGTAGCACCATCTAGTGGTAGTATGGCCAAACTGTATTTAGAAAGAATAAAAGACATTGACCTAAATTTAAAAACAACAACAACATAATTTTATGTTTGTGGATGGCAAGATTATTTTAAGGTTCTTTTGCTCACCAAGGCTGAAATACAGAAATACATTTGAAAATACAGTAAAAACTACAATAATTGTAATTTATTCCTGTGATGGCAAAACTGATTTTTCAGCAGCCATTACTCCAGTCTTCAGTGTCACATAATCCTTCAGAAATCATTCTAAGAAACATGTTTAAGAAACATCAGAAAAACACCAAACTGTTGAATGGTAGTGTATACAGTATATCCACACATTTAGCAAACTTGTGTACTTATGAAGCAGCATAATCAAAGCATAATTAAAACGTTAAAGGGTTAGTTCACCCAAAAATAAAAATAATGTAATTTATTACTCACCCTCATGTCATTCTACACCCGTAAGTCCTTCGTTCATCTTCGGAACACAAATTAAGATATTTTTGATGAAATCCAATGGCTCAGTGAGGCCTCCATTGCCAGCAAGTTCATTTACAATTTCAGATGCCCAAAGCTACTAAAAACATATTTAAAACAGTTCATGTGAGTACAGTGGTTCTACCTAATATTATAAAGTGAATACTTTTTGTGTGCCAAAAAAACCCCAAAATAACGACCTTTCAACAATATCTAGTGATGGTCAATTTCAAAACACTGCTTTGAATCTTTTGTTTCGATTCAGTGGTTCGGATCGCGTGTCAAACTGCCAAACTGCTGAAATCATTCGAAACAAAAGATTCGAAGCAGTGTTTTGATGAAAATCGAATTATTATAATAATTATTATTAATTATTATAATATAATTTTTGTTGAAAAGTCGTTATTTATGTTTTTGGTGCACAAAAAGTATTCTTGTTAAGGTTGAGCCACTGTAGTCACATGAACTGTTTTAAATATGTCTTTAGCTTTCTGGGCACTGAAAGTGTTAATTATCTTGCTGGTAATGCAGGCCTCACTGAGCCATCGGATTTTATCAAAAATATCTTCATTTGTGTTCCGAAGATGAACGAAGGATTTACTGGTGTAGAACGACATGAGGGTGAGTAATTAATGACAGAATTTTCATTTTTGGGTGAACTAACCCTTTAATACCCTTCATCCAAGGACAGTTATTTTTACCTGCCATTTCATCTCTATCATTCTGCATTTCTTCAAAAAACTGTATTATGTCCCATAATTTTAGTGACACAAGCTAAACAAACAACTATATTGTGAGCCAGTGTCTGAATGACCCTTTATTCTTATTTCAGTTAATGAATTTTTTCCCCCCACTCTGCAGGTAAAGACATCTGTGTTTATAGTGCTAATTATTTGATTAAAATCATTATCAATTTCTCTACAAGTAGGCTTTGTGACACCTATGGGAAAAGGTGTGTCCTGACTATTCTTTAAAAATGTTAATGTGACCTGGTTTCAACTGCTAGACACAATTGCTTAAAATGATCTTCAGTGTCCTTCTAGCTACCATCTCTGGTATAGTTTGTGGGTCTCCATGGCTGTTTCTTCGCCACTGCAAGTTGATTTGCTGATATTATCATTCTAGAATGTCTTTTAGCAAATCACTTTGCAATGTATGCTGCCATAACAATAACTTTACACGCTTGCTGCTGCCGTCCTCTCCACGCAAGCAGCTTCTCAATTTAGCTCGCTAGCTAAGCTGGAGAAATGCCCAAACAAAAATGTGCTTTCAACGATGCAAGTGAAGTGTTTTGCTGTCACTGTAAACCTCCATTTTCTGTCAGCCATTAAAAGTGAATCAAACATTGCAGGTCACATTTGGACAAGAGTTTCTAACACTGTCATATATGGAATTACATTTCATTGTTTATGTTGTCATATATTGTTTTAGAAATTATTTAATGAAATCGTCTTAAATTGCAAGTTCACAGGTAAATATCAATAAACAATACTTTTGTATTTTTTTAGGGAACGCGTTTGAAGAAACTGATGGCAATGGTACAAAAGATAATGTGTTGATAATGACATACTGTAAGTAACTGTTGTGCTCATGGATACTCAACATTTTGTTTTATTTCGCATTGCAAAAAGCACCTATACTCTCATATTTGCAAAGACATACAAGAACAATTACACAAAGAGCCCAGTTCTTGCTAAGACAACAAACAATTTAACTTTTAAACTCATTTCGAGTTGGACATGATGAAACAACTAACTTGCTCAGTGAGTAAATCAACCATTTTGACTGATTCAGTGAGAGATTCATTAGAATGATTTAAACTGATAACTCATGGGAACAAACTGGCTGCAGTGTTTGTTGCCCTGTGCAACCATAATAACACATTATAAGGATATGTTGTCTGTTTATTGTCTTATTTATTTCATAACAGTCACCATATTTTTACACTCTTTTTTAAAATACTGTTATGGAAGTTATATGGAAATTATCTTTACTTGCAGTATAGAGTCTCGTACAGTCTGCTCTGGACGCCAGTGCTTGAAGTGGAAAAGTAAAAGTGCCGGTGCTCCTGATGCTCACTTCAAAATGTGTTCCTGAAAAGGGAGGGCACTGTGGGCTTCCGTACAAGCAACATGTCAGAAGTGCCGGTGTTCTAACAAATAATGCTACCGATCAAATTTTGCTACAAATACTGTATTTGTATTGTTTTCAAGGTATGTTTAGGGTTGGGGTAGGTGTAGATGTTAATAAAGCCTCAAACTACATTAATATCACACTGGAAGCATAATCTGATAGGTAGCATTTTTAGTTGTTGAATTTTGCTCCCTACTGTTTTAATGGGAGCAAATCTGACAGGGAAGCCAAAATCGTAAGAACACAGGTATGCAAGGAAAACTGCTGGTATGTTAAAGGTTGAAATAGAGAAGTACCAGTACTGTGTACTGGCCCATTTCAAGGACTGTTGGACGCACAATAAAGAGCTGCTTCATCGCTAACAAGCGACAGAAGATAATTGCTAGTTTTGTTTTCTCAACATTGGATTGTAGGTTAATATCCACCTCATCCAGTGCTCTTTTTGTTTTCTGTTGTATCAAGAAATCCTGTTACTGATGTGAGAAACCACTGCAGACGCTTTAGTAAGAGAGTGAACTTTCTGAACTGAATCACAAACAAACATTTTGCAAACACTTTAGACCGATTTGATCAAAAGAGTGATTCTAGTTTTGATTCTAAACAGCTCGTGAGAAAACACACACGTGACATGATTGCGGAAAAAATATCAGAAAAAAAAATTCTCAGGTGGGCATTCAGTCAAATGAATTGCCAAATAACAAGCATTTATCAGTTGTATTTAACTGGGGCACAGAAGTATTTTACTGGAGCTTGTGCCACAGTAAAAAGGGTCTACGATGCTCCGGTTCAGACTGCAAGCTCACATCTCAGCTAAAAAATCATTTCTTCTGCACTGTATTTTCAGTGAGAAGGGCAGGCATAACTTAAAGGGTTAGTTCACCCAAAAATGAAATTTCTGTCATTAAGTACTCACCCTCATGTCGTCCCAAGACCTTAATTTGTCTTCGGAACACAAATTAAGATATTTTTGATGAAATCAGAGGGTATCTGATCCACACATAGGCAGCAACAACATTGCAGCTTTTGAGGTCCAGAGAGGTACTAAAGACATCGTTTAAAACCGTTGACGTGACTACAGTGGTTCAACCTTAATATTATGAAGTGACAAGAATACTTTTTTTGTGCAAAAACAAAATAAAAATAATGACTTTATTCAACAAATACTGCTACGCTATTTTCGTTGCAGAGCTTCATTGTGTATATCTGAAAAAGTATTCTCGTTGCTTCATAACATTAAGGTTGAGCCACTGCAGTCACGTCGACTATTTTAACAATGTCTTTAGTACCTTTCTGGACCTCAAAAGGTGCATTGTCGTTGCTGTCTATGTATAGATCAGATACCCTTGGATTTCATTTAAAAATATCTTAATTTGAGTTCCGAAGACAAACGAAGGTCTTATGGATTTGGTACGACATGAGGGTGAGTACTTAATGACAGAAATTTCATTTTTGGGTGAACTAACCCTTTAAGAGCAGATACATTGAAGGTTTCCTGCCAAAATGACCTTTTTTGTCTTTCAATACTTATATATATTTATTTATTATTTGTAAAATATATATATATAAAATTGCACAAGAGCGTCTACACTGTATGTGGAATTACATTTTATTGTTAATGTTGTCATTTTTTGTTTTAGAAATGATTTAATAAAATGTTTTAAATTCTAAGTTTGCATGTTAATGTCAAAATGTAAACAACATTTTTATTTAGGGGAATAAAGTTTGAAGAAACTGATTTTTGATTTGTTATAAATATATGGATATGAATTATCTTTGTCTGCAGTGCTACGTCATTCACAAGCTGCATGTGCAAAGAAGATTTGCTTCATCGCTGACAAGATAAGTTTTGTTTTTACAGATTAAATCTTTTTTTATCATGGTCACCGGTTCACCATACTTGCATATGAGGCGATTCATAATGATGGAAATAATTATGAAATTATTATAATTAACGCACAATCACACGCATTCAAACAGCAGTAGCAGTGACATGTCTTGACATCCTGTTGCAGAGCTCAGGCCTGTATGTCTGAGTATGTGCGAGTTTGTGTGCGTGCAGAGGATCGATCCAGCCATCGCTAGCACCAGGGCCCTGAGAGACATGAGGCGGGTAGAGCGAGAGGAGGATGGATGAAGAGAGAGAGAGAGCAGCAATAGCAGCAGCACAGCTATTCAAGCTAACTCGTTATGTCCAGGGCTTATTGGAAAACAGTCCGACTGAGACTCGGCACTGAAATTAGTTATTGATCTTGCTTTCCCATCCCCAACCTGCCTCTCTCTTGCCCTCCTCCTCCCCCTCCGCTTTGGGACCGCAAAAGCCTCTTCTGCTGATTCCTACTCTTTTTCATTTGTTCCCCTCTTCCTCGTTCATTCCCCGGCTCTCTCTTTCAGCAGACACCCCTTTTCGTTCCATACATACATCCGTGTTTTACGTTTTCAGTCCTTTGTTGCCTAGAACCAGCCTTCCGTGGTTTTGATCAGTTCTCTCTCTCAACAGTGGCTCTCTGATTGGTTAACCTTCTCTTTCTCTTCTTATACCATAACTTTTTCTATCTCTTTACCTACCTATCATTCTTTTGAATTCTGTTTTCTTTCCCATCCACTGCCTTCCCTCAACCCTGTCTTGCTACCGTTCTCCCTTGTTGTTCTTTTCTCATCCACGAGTGACTCTTTCTTTTCCATTGCTCTCTTTTTATTTCTCATCTTCGCCTCCTTTCTCTCAGCTGCATCAATTCTGCAGTCAGCTGCACACACTAGTTATAATTTAAAGGAAAGACACAGCAAGAGAAAAAGAGAGAGAGAGAAATGGAGAGAGACAGAGCTGAGGGATAAATGCAGATGTAATTGGTGCAGTGAGGGGAAAAGAAATTAAGAATGTGTCATAATGATTACGCCATAATCCTAGAAAATAGACACATTTACACACAAAACAAAATATGTATTCACATACTAACACACACTACAACTATCTGCAGAAACGCATGATTCCATTGTGACAGACACTAATATATGATCAAGATTTAGGTGTAGCTGAAATATATAATTATTGAAATTGCAAAACAGCAAAAAAAAAAAATATAAAAAAAAAAATAATAATAATCATTTTAAACCTAAAGGTGAGTTAAAGTTTTAGTAAAGGCTTTGGTTCTGTGTAAATGAGATACTGTTGTCATGACACTCAGAGTGTGCCTTGTGTTCTGTCAGCTGTATATAAGCATTAATATGTACCGAAACACATCTTTACAGTGTCAAAGTGGCTATAAATCATTAAACAGATGCAAGAAAGGAAGACCAATTACAACAGTGTTCTTCAAACGTTTGTGGATGGTAAGATTTTTTAAAATGATTTTGAAAGAAGCATTTCCTACATCTATTTGCAAAAATAATTGTAATCGCTCTTCCTTGGATATACTGACCAATATACATATATAATCTACATGTGCAAATATTACAATGATGTCATTGGATATTTTCAAACTTCAATCTTACATTTTCTAAAAGTATAACATTTGCAAAACAAAAATCTAAGGCTGATATCATCTACAAAACAAAGCTTGTATAGAGTCTGTATGAGTGCTATTCAAGCTCCCGACCTGATGAGTGCCTGAATTTATCTGCAGCACTGAATGTAATTTCATTGTCCCCTGAGTTATGAAATCATATTATCACCATATTGAGGTACATAGCAAAATATGCTTGATAAAAACATGTTAAATAGGAGCCAACTCATCTTTAAATTGGACATAAGTTATTCAACACATTCTGACTTGTGTCTAACATGCCATGAATATGAGTTTAAAGGGACAGTTTGTTCAATAATGTAAACTAATTATTCCTTTAAAGGGGGGGTATAATGCTATTTCATGTATTCTGACTTATTACACTGTTAAAGAGTTTGATTTCAAAGTTTCAAAACACGAGTTGGACGTTTGACGGAGTAAACTTTGCAGACTTTTTTTTTGAGTATGGGCCTGTGTGACGTCAACGGGGTCGGAATTCCTTGTACGAGCTCTTCTCCCGGAAGTAAGTTCATTATAGTAATTCAAAAGTTATCCAGGGATAATGTGATGGTGTATTGTGTGTTTTTAAATACGTTTGTTTAGCTGACCATTGATAGCTTGCAGACGATCGCTACGCAAAAGCTGCGCGTGCTCGTGACTCTTTAGCTCCGCTCACACGGCATGCCGCAGGCGCTCGGCTGTTTTCGGAAAGACTGGGTACAGCGTATGTATCTTTTATAAATATAATAAAACTAAAGACTTTTTGGAGATATAGAGTAGTGCATCCTTCATAGGTACTCGAAATTTACATGAGATTGGCAGAAACTGTGTGTGATACCCCCCCTTAAAGAGTCTAAATCAAATGGCAGTTTAAAATGATGGAAGTTGTAAAACAACAACAATGGCAGTTGTAAAATCTCTACGGTGTATAGCAAATTTGTTAATGCATCCAAAAGGCTCAACAAACCATAAAAGATTGGCTTGGATTGATGATCTTCAAACGGATGTTACAGAAAATGAAAGGAAAAAATTGTGTTCAAGCCCAAACATTATTGATCAATACCCATTTTAAACTGATTCAATATAATTGGATAATGAGAACATACATAAACCTGAAAAGTTTAATAAATTTAATCCAAAAATATTCTGGATATCTGTGGAAAATGTACAACTGATAAGGGAACACTATTTCATTGTATTTGGCAATGTGAGCACTTATAGTACTTTTGGAAAGAAGTAGTTGATGTAATATCTAAAACTATTGGTAGAGAAATCCCTGTTTGCCCCCAAATCGGTATTCTTGATCTTCTTCCACCTGCCTTATCTTTGAAAATACATGAACAGAAGTTTGTATACCTCTCTAATGCAAGCAAAATGCCTGATTGCCATACACTGAAAAATTGTTTATGGTCCATCTTTATCACTCTGGATAAAAGAATTGTCTTTATGTATATCAATGGAAAGACTGATTTACTCAATCAAACAAAAAAAAGAACATATGTTTATATATATATATACAGTGGGTACGGAAAGTATTCAGACCCCCTTAAATTTTTCACTCTTTGTTATATTGCAGCCATTTGCAAAAATCATTTAAGTTCTTTTTTTTCCCTCATTAATGTACACACAGCACCCCATATTGACAGAAAAACACAGAATTGTTGACATTTTTGCAGATTTATTAAAAAAGAAAAACTGAAATATCACATGGTCCTAAGTATTCAGACTCTTTGCTCAGTATTTAGTAGAAGCACCCTTTTGATCTAATACAGCCATGAGTCTTTTTGGGAAAGATGCAACAAGTTTTTCACACCTGGATTTGGGGATCCTCTGCCATTCCTCCTTGCAGATCCTCTCTGTCAGGTTGGATGGTAAACGTTGGTGGACAGCCATTTTTAGGTCTTTCCAGAGATGCTCAATTGGGTTTAAGTCAGGGCTCTGGCTGGGCCATTCAAGAACAGTCACGGAGTTGTTGTGAAGCCACTCCTTCGTTATTTTAGCTGTGTGCTTAGGGTCATTGTCTTGTTGGAAGGTAAACCTTCGGCCCAGCCTGAGGTCCTGAGCACTCTGGAGAAGGTTTTCGTCCAGGATATCCCTGTACTTGGCCGCATTCATCTTTCCCTCGATTGCAACCAGTCGTCCTGTCCCTGCAGCTGAAAAACACCCCCACAGCATGATGCTGCCACCACCATGCTTCACTGTTGGGACTGTATTGGACAGGTGATGTGCAGTGCCTGGTTTTCTCCACACATACCACTTAGAATTAAGGCCAAAAAGTTCTATCTTGGTCTCATCAGACCAGAGAATCTTATTTCTCACCATCTTGGAGTCCTTCAGGTGTTTTTTGTTCAGTCTTGCACTGAAGAGAGGCTTCCGTCGGGCCACTCTGCCATAAAGCCCCGACTGGTGGAGGGCTGCAGTGATGGTTGAATTTCTACAACTTTCTCCCATCTCCCGACTGCATCTCTGGAGCTCAACTACAGTGATCTTTGGGTTCTTCTTTACCTCTCTCACCAAGGCTCTTCTCCCCCGATAGCTCAGTTTAGCCGGACGGCCAGCTCTAGGAAGGGTTCTGGTCGTCCCAAACGTCTTCCATTTAAGCATTACGGAGGCCACTGTGCTCTTAGGAACCTTAAGTGCAGCAGAAATTTTTTTGTAACCTTGGCCAGATCTGTGCCTTGCCACAATTCTGTCTCTGAGCTCTTCAGGCAGTTCCTTTGACCTCATGATTCTCATTTGCTCTGACATGCACTGTGAGCTGTAAGGTCTTATATAGACAGGTGTGTGGCTTT
>RJVU01073043.1:9427140-9447030 GCA_003731715.1 Anabarilius grahami
TGGCCCCCTCCTCCTCCTCCTCCCGAGCTTCATTTTTCCCTCCTTTTTCTCCTGTCCATGCGTCTGTGAAATGAAAAGGCTTTCTGGGAGGCTAGCTGAGGGCCACGGGAGGTTGGCTGAGCCTGGCCTATTTGAAGTCGGTGCATAGGTGTTCATGTGCATGTATGTGTTTGTGTGAGAGGCAGGAGCTGGTTGATTGGTTACGGGAATGGAGCTGTAGTGCAGTTGTATTGGTTTATGTGTAGTAGACACATAATGGAAACAAACATCCTTGTCATTATCTATCCATAATGTGGGAAGAAAGACCGATGGAGATAGGAAGTGGTTGCTTTTTTTTACGCAAAGGTTTTTAAATCTTATTACCATTGCACTGCGAAGAAAACTGACCAACCAATAAGATTTGCGCTTTTGGTCACATGGCCAGAGCTGCTGATGTTACATAAAACTATGGCATGGTGGGACTTAAACAGACTATTTTTATAAGTGATATTGAATAGGAGAGGAATAATCCAGAATCCAGAATAATCCAGAATGTTGTAATTACAAAAATCTGAACTGCTGTTTGAGAACATTTAAATACTGTCTGACTTCCTTTATGGCAGTGACAGGCGAGTGTCAAAAATGGAAAGTTGTGGAATACTTTACTTGTGTACTGATGTTTTTCACAATTTCCATAAGTGACACCTATATTGTCAGAGAGAGAATTTTTATTTCGCATTGGTCTGAACAGCCTAACTGCATGTGAAAATCTGACCAAATTCCAAACCGTTCCAAACTCACTCTAAAAAAAAAAATGGTGCTATATAGTACTAAAATAGGGGAGTCGTGGCCTAATGGATAGAGAGTCGGACTTGTAACCCAAAGGTCATGGGTTCGAGTCTCGGGTCCGGCAGGGATTGTTGGTGAGGGGAGTGAATGTCCAGCGCTCTCCCCACCCTCAATACCACGACTGAGGTGAGACCCTTGAGCAAGGCACCGTACCCCCAACTGCTCCCCGGGCGCCGCAGCAATGGCTGCCCACTGCTCCGGGTGTGTGTTCACGGTGTGTGTGTACACTGCTGTGTGTGTGCACTTGGATGGGTTAAATGCAGAGCACAAATTCCGAGTATGGGTCACCATACTTGGCTACATGTCACTTCACTATCACTACCACTAAAAGTGGTTATTTGGCTCATAATCATAGGGGAACCACTTTAAGTGCTGTATAGCACCAAATCTTGGTGCTTCAGTGGTTCTTCACCGGTTCTTCACTGGTTCTTTGGGATGACTGAGGAGCTATATAGCACTGCTACTGTATACAGAACCTGTTAAGCTCCTGTATGGTTCTTCAGTGGTTCTTTGGGGTAGTTAAGGTGCTATATAGCACTACTGCCGTACAAAGAACCTGTTAAGCCCCTTTAAAGGTTCTTTACGAGCCAAAGAACCACTGTTGGTGCTGTTTAGCACCATTTTTGTTGAAGAAATAAAATACGATATGGCACCTCTTATGGGTTGACAAAGGCGCTGTAGAGCACCTTTAAAGATATGGTGCTACATAGCACCAAAAGTGGTTCCCCTATGATTACGAGCCAAGAACCACTTTTAGTGCTATATAGCACCTTTTTTTATTTAGTTCAAAACTATTGGATGGACAGAAATTCTGATTAAATGTCTACACATTTCTAATAATGTCTTGAACATTTTTTGTTGTTTTTGTTCAATCATTTGCAGAGATTGCTACACCATATTTTGAATTATTTTTGTATATAACTTAGAAATAACTATTTTATGATGAATATGATATGCCCTTAAGGAGCACAAAGAAACTGTGCTTGCTGTGCTGTGTAAATTGTGATTGGTTGTTTTACATGTTGTTCAGATGGTTCAAGTATGAAAAAGTTACCTGTCTAAGAACATGAATTTGAGACTAATACTTAGAGCAAAGGACAACAAATTCCAGTATCACAGTTACCTCCCATTTACTATGCGGAAAACGAGAAAATTGTATTGAATGAGTAATTACAGAAAATGAATTTCCAAAAGGATTTGAGACTCGACTTGGACTCATGACAAAAGACTTGACTTACACTCTACATTAGAGGCTTCCTTGGCCAGAATAAGACATATTTGCGGATATGCTCTGATCTTTGCATGTCCTTCTTTTACGTAATCTGTGACAAAATAGACCAGCACTAATGATGTGATGACATTTAGAAAGTCAGGCATACTGCACACTGCTAAGAATGGACTGCACCACACCCTTCCCACTCCTACTCACTCAGTATTTCAAGCGCAAGAACACTGCTAAATTCTGGCAGGACTGGCAAACCTTCAAAGGACTTGCACAACCAAAAATAAACTAAGTACTCATGGGGGCCTGAAGTGTCAGTGTAAACATTTTGAACTTAATATTGAATGGATAGTCTTCTTGAACAATACTTCATTCTGTCTTCCTTCCCAGGCTTTGAAATCCCAATAAAGAGAGAGATGGAAAGAGTTTGAATGAGAAGCAGAGGAAAAGCTAGATTATTGTCCCCCAAATCCTTTTCATGTCTGTTTGAGTCCTAGCACTGCAGCCACCCACTGAGAAGTTAGTACAGTTTAGCACAGCACGGGAAGGCATGCATCATCCACAAGACTCCTGCACACTCTCCATACTATCTCTTCCCCCAGTATACTTCATTTTCTCTCTGTTCCTCACTCTCTCTCTCACACACATACACACTTGTATTGTAGTTTAGGGGACTCTACATAATAATGGGGCGTAATGGTTTTTATACTGTACAAACTGTATATTCTATCCACTTACAGTAAATCTACTCACCCACCACAGAAAACTTTTGGCATTTTTTTAATAAAAAAATAAACACTGTTTAGTATGTTTTTTAAAAGCCATCTGGTTTACGAGGTCACAGAAAGTATTGACGTTGTAATGCCCATGTCATTATACACGTGTCCTCATAAACCATACAGTATATACAAATACAAATCTTTTGTAACATTATAAATGCCTTTACTATTACTTTTAATCATTTTGATATTATATATATATATATATATATATATACACACCAGCTTATGAGCCAAAACATTATGACCACCTGCCTAATATGCTGTTGGTCCTTCGTGTACTGCCAAAACAGCACCAACCTGCCGTGGCATGGACTCTACTAGACCCCTGAAGGTGTCCTGTAGTATCTGGAACAAAACATTGGCAGCAGATCCTTCAAGTCCAATAGGTTGTGAGGTGGAGCTGCCGTGGATTGAACTTGGTGATCCAGCACATCCTACATTTGATCAATTGGACTGAGATCATCATGTCCCTCAAACAATTCCTGAACAATGTGTGCAGTGTGGCAGGGTGCATTATCCTTCTGAAAGAGGCCACTTCCACTAGGGAACACCATGGTGTGTATCTAGTCTGCAACAATGTTAAGGTAGGTGGCACGCATCAGATTTACATCCACATGAATGGTCGGACCCAGAGTTTCCCGGCTGAACATTGCCCAGAGCGTCACACTCCCTCCACTGGATTGTCGTCGTCCCAGAGTGCATCCTGGTGCCATCATTTCCCCAGGTAAATGGTGTACACGTACATGGCCTTATGGATACTTATCGGACCAGGTGACCTTTTTCCACTGTTCCAAGGTCCAGTTCTGATGCTCGTTAGGGATGCCACAGTGAGGAAATTTTCACACCGGTAAATAAACTTGCAACAACACCGAGGGCTGGGGCTACTGTATATAATTTGCTGATATCAATATGCAGGGTATTGAAATCGCTTTTGAATGTGCACTCGCTTTTCACTTTGCTTTCAAATTCGCGATTACATGTATTCTGTGTATAGGGAGCAGCGGAACTGACTGCACATTTTACAAGAGAAAATATTTTGTCTGATGTACTGTGTATTGTGACACATTCCTCTCATAACCATCGTTAAATTTTAGTGTCGCATTACCGTAACAATTTGGCCCTTGTCAAAGTAGTTCAGATCTTTATTCCTGCCAATTACTTCTGCATCCAACACATTGATTATGAGATCTGATTCTTAATACATGGCCTTATCAGGAAATGATCAACAATATTCACTTCACCTGTGACTGGTCATAATGTTTTGGTTCATCAGTGCATAAGCAGCTTTTTTTGGTACAGGAAACACAAAGTAAATGTCTGAAAACAGTGTTAAGCGATGTTTGAGGGTATAATTTTTAAGACCTTTTTCATTGACAAAATGAAGTATCTTGATTTTTTGTTTGTTTGTTTTTAAATAGTTTGGCCCTAAACTTATGCTGTTTAAATAAGGTGTTCTTATATAAAACAACAATTGAAACTCAAAAGACGGTCACGTGCTGATAGTTGAGGGTTTCCATGACAAATGCAAAGACACTGCAGAGCTACAAAAAATAATGCTGTAGATGTGTAGACTAATCAAGGACCATTATTCTCAGACACCAACTTTATCAGAGTGAAAACAAATCTGGTAAGCCAGGAGAACTCATTTGATCACCTCCATAGACCACATGCGAACTGAAGCTGAACGAAACAAGTCCATCTAATGCAGCTCTCATACTGTAAATCATCCACACACTGCAATCAGGCTCTGACATCCTGTATTTCACTGGAGAGATCCAGGCCGTTTGTAACTCATTTTAATCCCATTGCATTCTCTCTATATCCCCCTCCCCCCTCCTCTTATGCTCAATGTGCATGTCTGTTTCCCATACCAGACAGTGTCTAGACCGAAGCAATTACAGACAGCGCTTGAGCGCCTTGCCGCGGCCTGATGTTTGAGGGCCCTGGGACCGTCCTGGCAGCGGACAGTAAGAAGAGGGGAGGGAGGGAGGAGGTTTACTGGAAGGCCTTATCACCCAAACATTTCATTTGCTCATATGGTTGGAAGTACAGCTCTTATTGTTCATCTCACCTCCAAATCTTCTACTTGTAAAATCAGGACACACTTATGGAGTCCGGGAGAAATGAGGATGAAGAGGTGAAAGATATAAAGACTTTACTGAACCGGCTCTCCGTGGCCGGGCCTACATCTTCAGGTTTGTGCGAGAAGCAGAAAGAGAAATTTCACATGCTGGAATAGGAAATTCCCTGCTGTATGCAGATGGAGGAGGGCTTTAGAATCTAAATATGAAGCTTTGAGACTGAGAAAAGTAACATAAATATTTAATCATGAGCATCTCGTTATGGGGCATCTAAGATTTTTATGCATTATGGAGCTTCAGAAAGATCACCTCTTAATTACAGATACAAAAGAAAACATTAAGATCACTGGATTTACAAATTTCTTAAGGATCATGTGTATCTCTTCCTAGATCGACAGGCCGAAATTATATTTTTGATCTTATATAGTCAAAATTGAGCAAAATTTTGTTAATAGAATATTATCTATTATTAAACATTTGTCTATTCAATGCAGTTTAATCATGTCATACTAAGAAATCCCTGAGAATGCCCACGTGATCAACCATGGCTATTCAGGTTAAAGTTTTCAACCACGGTTTGAAGGTTTTTAGATGATTTTGTGATCTAATATTTAGTTTGAGAGCTCAGCGCCAACATAAAGACACATCATTCCTCCCTAGAGGTAAGAATTAAAGGAATATAACAATTCTGCTTCCAATTTAAATTCTACTAAACAATTTTGGTACCTTGATAGTTCTGTTAACGATTGCATGAGTACTTTTGTGAAAGAAATAATAGACAATATTTGGAAAACGGTTCTAATTGCATAAGAAGCCTGTTGTCAACTTATGAGATATTTTCAGAATTAAATAGAACTTTACAAATCATAACAATAACAAATCAGACCTAAATTGTATGCTTTTTTTTTTTTTTTTTGAGGAAAAAAGTTCCCATTTATTGTAGCATCTGTGCTGATAGCATGAATGAAAATGGGTTTTATGCTTACATTTTTTATTATATTAAGTGTTCTGCCTGTGTTTGAAAGTCAGGCTTGGAATGACATGAGGGTGAGTAAATGATAACAGAATTTTCATTCTTGGGTAAAGAATAAAACTATTCTTTAAAAAATGGAATTAGTTCTATACAGAAATTCCAACCCAACCCTAAGTCCCTGTCTTGGTCCTTTAAACATACAAAATATCCTTATGTCAATACTGAAAGAAATATGCCACAGACAGCATTATACATACCTCCATACAATTTATCACCCTCATTTATGTCTGCCTTACCCCCATTTCTTTCTGTTTGTAAAAACTTCTTTCTGCCTTCCTCTTTCCATCTGGCCTTACTGTAGCTCTCCTTCTCATCCACCTCTATTTTCAGTCTTCTCACCTGCACTTGTTTTACCCTCTCTCTATCACTATCTCTCACTTCTCTCATATTTGTGAGCCTCTCTCTATCCATCCTTCTCTCTTTCCACACTCTCTCTCTCATTCTATCTCAACCCAAAACCCCTGCAGTGGTGTACTCCCACCCACTCGTACTGACACTGACACACAGAGGCGGCTGTGTGTGCGTGTGGACAGCATTGCTCTCCCATCGCCATAGACGGTGACTTCAGCGGGAAAGAATGCTCTCTCCTTCTGCTCTCTCTATGACTTCCTCCTTTTCCCAGAGCCTCTGCCCTCCACTCCACACAGCACAGAGAGCACGCACGCAAACACACACACACATTTGTTTTTGTGAATTGTGGGGACATTCCATAGGCGTAATGGTTTTTATACTGTACAAAACATATTTTCTATCGCACTACACTACCCCTAATCCTACCCATCACAGAAAACTGTGCACATTTTTACTCATTCTGTATGATTAATAAGCCTTTTGAAAAATGGGGACATGGGGTAATGTCCTCATAAGTCACCCTCTCCTTGTAATACCTATGTCATACCCATGTAATTATACAAATTTGTGTCCTGATATGTCACAAAAACACGCGCACACACACACACACACACACACACACACACAAACACACACTTCAATGTTATATGGGGACTTTCCATAGACATAATGATTTTTATATTCTACAAACTGTATATTATATCCCCTAACCCTACCCATCACAGAAAACTTTCTGCATTTTTTTATATTTACAAAAAAAACATTTAGTATGATTTATAAACTATTTCCCTCACGGGGAGCAAGATACAAGATATATAAGTTTCAGATATTAGCATCTTTGTGGGGACAATTTGTCCTCATAATCAAGGGTTTACCTGAACTTATGAAAAATATTATATACAACTGTTCAGTAACATTTCTTTTTTTGAAAGAAATTAATATTTTTATTCAGTAAGGACACTGTTTTCCACACTGATAATAAGAAATGTTTCTTGAGCACCAAATCTGCATATTAGAATGATTTCTGAAGGATCACGTGACACTGAAGAGTAAATTATATTTTACATAAATAAATTAGTTCATAAAATATATTATCAGAAAACAGTTATTTTTAATGTCAATCAATAAAGATATATAGGGCTATATTAAAAAGCAAATTCAAATTTTTGAGTAGTATTTTGAGTAGTAACTCAAACATGCAACATTTTACATATGTATATTTGCCAGACTACCACATATGATTTGTGATGTTCACCACAAAATATCACATAAGAACATGAAGTGAAGATGAAGTGAACAAGAAGATGAAGAGTGATTGGAGCTTTAACATGACAGCAAGACATACTTTTTTGATTGAAATCTGAATGGACAGTTGTTGGCCAGAATAAGAGTATGCTGCAGATTTAAGCTAATAAGACTAACAGTATTTTTCTAGTACTTTAAAGAAAGAAAGAAAAAATCAATATGGAGATGTTTTTACTTTTACTCAAGTATGTTTTTGGATAGATTTTCCCATACCCATAACACTTTACACTAAATATAACACAAACATTTTCCAGTACTTGCACCCCTGCTTGATGGTAGAGATTATTTTGGAGCTATTTACTTATTAAATACAAATATTTTATAAAAAGAGTAAATAAATAAATTCAATGTATATACAAGATGTGGTAAAATCCAAACATTCACTGTTTCACTTGAACTTTTCAGCCTTCTAGAAAACGTCTAATAGTCCTATCAGTGCCTGTTGTGTCACTGATTCTGCACGCTGTCCTTCAAGCATCTTCTTATTCAAAACAATCATTACGGGATGAAGGCTGTGCCCTTGGTGAGACTGTTTTTCTGCGTGCAGTCAAGGTACTTTGTTTGACCTGCCTTTTCTCCTCCAAAACCCACTCTGATGCACAAGCAGCAATTAAAGCACGGGCCCGGAGACCGACGCGGTTGGTCATTAATGATGATCAATAATGGACCCAGTGGTGTCCAAAAAGGAAAAGGTCTAACACCTGCCCCACATCTTTTTCTCTGATGTGATAATAGCCATTGCATCTTGTTTACATATTGATTGTGTCGATGAACATAAGCTGGTGTGTGATATACATTACCATTTAAAAGTTTGGAGTTGGTACTTTTTTTTACACTCTAATGAAAAATGGTTCTAAACAGTACCAAATTAGGGTTCTTTGGCTTGTAACAATAGTAGAACCCTTTTTGGTGCTAAATAGAACCCTTTTTTAAGGTTCTATTATGAACCATACTTTGAAAGTGCTATATAGGACCTTAATGGTGTTATAAATAACCTCTTTAATAATAGTTTATTTTCATTAATATTGGTATATTATTATCTTTATATTATTAATATTAGTGTCAATATTGTAAATATTTTTTTAAATATATTATTATTTATTTACTATTATTATTTTGTTACTGGCCTGATCTTATAATGTCTTGTAGCCTCTAATAGGGTTTACATAAAAAACAACATGTTGTGTCAATTATGTACTTTTATTTTTCATTGACATGAAATAGTAGCAAAAATGCGTGACAGTGCTCTAACAACAGTTATTAGATGAATACATTATTAAATGACAATTGACATTGAACATGAATAAATACACAAGGAAGTAAAACACATATTAGAAACATAAAATAGATGTATGCCTAATGAAGACCAAGTTCCAGTGAAATATCTTCACAATCCGCAATGATGTCTTTAAGTCCATCATTTTGGTGTAATTGAGTGGCGGTTTCTCTCTGCAGATGATGAGGTTGTGGGATGTGACAGTATCTGAAATACACAATTGAGTTTAGAGTTACAGTCTGTCTCTTCCATTTGTTTATGTAAAAATAATTTTGTTTATGAAGGCCAAAAATAGCAATAATTGACAGTATGTGTGCCCTTTACAATGTTAAAAGGAAAAGTGATATAAAGTCATGCTTTCATGCTTGTTTATGCTTAAACCCAAGTAATAACTAAAAAAATCTAACAATCTGGATCATTTGTTACTTACTTAGTGGACAAGATGAGAGAAGTATCCTTAACTGAACAGAGCTGGTCATACCTACATGTTCTGTTAAACTAAAAAGAGAAAAAAAAAACATGATTGGTAGGAAACCAATTACAATTTGAAAGTTAAAATTTACAGAGATTTTAATAAAGAAATAATTTACCTGTTGGGAGTGTGTTGACAGTCTGTAGTTTGATGGTTGAGCTCCAGAAAATCAGTAATGGGGTGGCTTTGACAGTGGGTGGGAATAAAGAACCCTAACACAAAGAACCATTACAGCATAATCGGTTGTTAAGTCTGACGTCACGCGGCAGCGCTTCCGGGTCCAAACGCTCTATCTCATACCACAATAAAAACAACAAACGGTGCTAATATACACACATAATGTGGTGTAATACTACAAAAAAATTATAATCATAACCTTTATCTCCATACCAAAATTCCAGATGGCCAGACAATGATTCATCTTTTATAAATTGTTAAAATATTAATGTCGGTGACGCTGTGAGCACGGAAACTGTTGTGTAGACGGTAAGTATTTAAAATGTTTAACTTTTTTAAATGTTTGATGTTTAATATGAATAAATAGCGCTCATAAACGTCCGTTGATGGCATTCTCAAGTGAAACGAGTCAAGGCTTGGACCTAGAAACGGCGTTCCTTACGTCACAACTTAACAAGCAGATAAAGGGTTCTTCAGGACCATACAGTTCTAAATAGAACTGTCACTACGTGTAAAGAACCTTTAAAGAAGCATCTTTTTTAGAGTGTATGTTTTTGAAAGAAGTCTCTTATGCTCACCAAGGCAGCATTTATTTGATCAAAAATACATTAAAAACAATAATATTGTTAAATATGAAGCACAATTTAAAATAATATTTTTCAGTTTTAATATATATTAAAACAATTTATTCCTGCTCATGACAAAGCTGAATTTTCAGCATCATTCCTCCAGTCTTCAGTGTCACATGATCCTTCAGAAATCATTCTAGAAACATTTCTGCAAGAAACATTTCTGACCCCAAACTTTTGAACGGTAGTGTAGCCATCAACAAAATGCATCAAAGATATTCAAAGTGTATTCAGGTTAATAACTAATTTGTCATTTATGTGTCTGTTTGTAATGTTAGTTAATATTGGTTAATATATGGCTGCTTTTTTTATATTCTTTACTGGGTAGGTATGGTGTGCCCTTGGGACAGTGTGACTTGTTTAAGTGTTTAGGTTTGTTGTTGATCTAGAAACATTCTAGATAAACAAACAGCCTGAGTTTTTGGATTATGGCATTACAAAAAGGATTGTGGTTGCAGATTAGAGTATCTGGATCTCTGCAGTGTATATACAGTATGTGTGTGAGACTGTGTTTTATCCTCACGCTCCAACTGTGTGTGCATGTGGGGGATTGTTAGTGGCAGCAGGAGGTTATGGGTAGCCTCTTGATTCAGATCCGTCAATATGAGGAACTTTTAACCCCACAGACAGCAGAGAATATAGAGAGGGGAAATACTGCTTTCATCCTACCAGTCATGTTTTTAATAATATCAACAGGACATCAGGACGTATTGGAAATGTTTGTAGTTTTCTCAAAATTGTCACTGTAGTTAAAAAAAAACAAAAAAAAACTGAAAAATGTATCATGTTTTCCACAAAAATATTAAGCTGGACAACTGTGATAATCAGAAATGTTTCTTGAGCAGCAAATCAGCATATTAGAATGAGTTCTGAAGGATCATGTGACACTGAAGACAGGAACAATGATGCTGAAAATTCAGTTTTTCCATCAACAGGAGTAAATTAGATTTTAAAGTATATAAAACTAAGTTTATTAAATGTAATAATATTTCACAATATATGAGCATAAGAGACTTCTTTAAAAACTAATTTTACCTAGCCCTTTTTCTTGAATAAGATGTGTTTAGCTTAAACAGAATTATCATAGATTTGAACGTTGTTTGACGCGAGTCAGGTTTGTCATCTTCTCATTATAGCAAGTATAAAACAAGATCAAATAGAACCACAGTGTGATATGCCACAAGGGAGATGACTAACATTTTTAGCTGAAAATGACAGCAGACTCAGACATTCTGCAATACAACAAAAGACAACAAACTCTAAGTACAAAAGAACAGACTATAAATGTAGAGGAATACAATACAGAGGGATTCCCAAGCTGTTTTTTTTTCTTTTTCTTTTTCAGCTGAACCTCTATGACTGAAATTAATTAATTGAAGCACCTCCTAAGATTTTAAGTGATGTTCTGATCCAGTGTTACTCATGCACGGCTCGCCAAGCTTTAATTTGTGGTTCGCATGGCAAATAATACGGTGATATGACCTAACGTGAAAATTTAGCGGGGCAGCCAAAAATCTGCCCCAATGGCTTTCTATGAGAGCGCGCTGCAGTTTCATTTTTCACCACAGATTTACGTTGGAAATGTGTGGGGCGCTGTAGAACTAGGGAGGGCTCCACACACCCTCCGAGAGACCGGCTGCCCGCTTTGTATCGTAAATACATGCCTGCCGAATCCATGCGCTACATTTTAACATATCCTGCTCACTTTACGACAAGAAAACACAAAAAAAATCTCAGCCATGAACACTATAAAGAGGAAACCGAGAAAACAGGATTGCTAACAACAAGCTACAAATACAACATGAAGAAAGTCAAGGAAATGCATGCTTCCGCTCATCCCAGCATTAAGGTAATCCTGCTTTTTTGTCATTAAGGGAAATCATCTTGTCTCAATTACAAATGTGATTGGTAAATGATAAAGAATGATTTTTTCTGCCTTTTGTATTCATTGCATTGCATATTGTATGTTCAGGGATGACAGATAAGCAAATATGCTATTTATGAACAAAATGTCAAAATACTATAGTAATTTATAGTAAATACTATAGTGTTTTTAACCATACTATAGTATTTAAATTAATTTGTTGTGGTACTTCTATAGTTGCTGTGGTAATATAACAACTATAGTAATATAAACAAATGACTTTACCCAATACTGTATTTTTCAGTTTTCTACAATTATAGGGTATATTATACTACATTACACTACAGTTTACTGTAGAAAAAACTAAAGTACACGACAGTATTTATTACAGTTTATCAGTTCACTATAGTTAATACTACAGTATGCTGTAGCATTTATTAACAAAGTGTTGTAAATACTATAATATACAGCATACTACAATTTACTATAGTATGGTTCAAAAACACTATAGTATTCACTATATAAATTACTATAGTATTTTCTCATGTACTGGATGTAACTTTTGAAACTGGCGGTAAAAGTGGCTCTCCTATGACTTTGTCCCATCAGTGTGGCTCTCATGAAAAAAATAGTCAAGACCACTGTTCTATTCTAACCTTTCACTACATGGGCTTTTGACATTCATGTTATTTTTTTGTTCCTTAATAATTTTATTTACATTTTTAGCAATTTCAAATAAAATGTTGAAATAGTCTTGCGATATAATTGTCCTTATCATGAACTACAAAATAGAAGCATGTTAAAATGAACAATATGGACAGGCATTTTCTAAATGTGGGTCGACTTTCAAAAATGACTGGTCATTAATTTACATATTTGGAGTGACTCAGAATATAGAAGTGTGTGGGAGATGGAAAACCCAGAGTAGAGTGAATGATTTCAATTATTAGAGTTTCTCTGCATTTGTCTCAAATGGTTGGCATGGAGTAAAGTGTTGGTGTGCCTGGCGGATTAAAACCAGATTTAGATTTGGCAAATTGTTTTAGTCAGGAGGAGTTGTGTGAAGAAACCGGGTTTAGGTATTTTTGTTTATCCATTAAATCTGCTCTTCATGTGAACTTGAACTGCTTCAATTGCAGCTTGCTCTCCTTAATGTATAATGACCAGGTTAAGATCAACCCAATTAGCTACATGACAAAACTCAAAAGCAGCTATTAAGCACCTGAATCTAAAAGAAAAAAAGAAAAAAGAAAATTAGAGGACTTAACCTGAAGTGAAATGATAAAGCAGAGTTGTTTTTTTCACCTTTAATTTAGATTCACAATGATCTTTGAAATATTAGCTTAGTGACTGAACACAAGTTAATCTGCAAGAATCCAGAATTCCAGAGCTTCTCACCAATAATGGTCTGGACAACAGTCTCTCAGGTGACCACTTATTGTCTCATTAGACCGAAACAGCCAAGACGAGACACACCAGCCGTTCTATAAAACTTCCTCTCGCCACGCTTTCTCTAAAGGAGACCTATTATGCCCCCTTTTACAAGATGTAAAATAAGTCACTGATGTCCCCAGAGTGTGTATGTTAAGTTTTAGCTCAAAATACCCCACAGATAATTTTTTATAGCATGTTAAAATTGCCACTTTTTGGGGGTGAGCAAAAATGTGGGTTTCAGTGTGTGCCCTTTAAATGCAAATTATCTGCTAAGAGGGCGGAGCTTCAAGAGCTCATTCTCAGTGTCAGGAGTCAGTCAGGACGCACTATAATGTCAGAAACTGCGAATATATGCTGCACGGAGATATTATATTAATTACGGTTATAACTTATATCTTCTTGTTTTTATCCACTATATTAGTACAAGCTGTTTACCAATGAGTTTTATAATGTTTATTGTACTTCACACAAAATATGAAGCGTCTGTTTTCACTCTAGAAAATCACTGTAAGAGCTTAAAGGTGCCCTAGAATTTTTTTTAAAAGATGTAATATAAGTCTAAGGTGTCCCCTGAATGTGTCTGTGAAGTTTCAGCTCAAAATACACCATAGATTTTTTTTAATTCATTTTTTTAACTGCCTATTTTGGGGCATAATTAGAAATGAGCCGATTCAGGGTGTGTGGCCCTTTAAATCTCGTGCTCCATGCCCACGGAGCTCGCGCTTGCCTTAAACAACATAAAAAAAGTTCAAACAGCTAATATAACCCTCAAAATGGATCTTTACAAAGTGTTCGTCATGCAGCATGTCTAATCGCGTAAGTACAGTGTTTATTTGGCTGTTTACATTGATTCTAAATGAGTTTGAGGCTATGCTCCGTGGCTAACGGCTAATGCTACACTGTTGAAGAGATTTATAAAGAATGAAGTTGTGTTTATGCATTATACAGACTGCAAGTGTTTAAAAATGAAAATAGCGACGGCTCGTCTCCGTGAATACAGTAAGAAACGATGGTAACTTTAACCCCATTTAACAGTAAATTAGCAACATGCTAACGAAACATTTAGAAAGACAATTTACAAATATCACTAAAAATATCATGTTATCATGAATCATGTCAGTTATTATTGCTCCATCTGCCATTTTTTGCTGTTGTTATTGCTTGCTTGCCTAGTCTGTTGATTCAGCTGTGCACATCCAGACGTTCTGCCCTTGTCTAATGCCTTTCATAATGTTGGGAACATGGGCTGGCATATGCAAATATTGGGGGCGTACACCCCGACTGTTACGTAACAGTCGGTGTTATGTTGAGATTCGCTTGTTCTTCGGAGGTCTTTTAAACAAATGAGATTTATATAAGAAGGAGGAAACAATGGAGTTTGAGACTCACTGTATGTCTTTTCCATGTACTGAACTCTTGTTATTTAACTATGCCGAGGTAAATTCAATTTTTGAATCTAGGGCACCTTTAATAAAACAGTGCAACTGTGCATTAAAATATTATCCATAAACTCTCTCCCTTGCATTATCATCAACATACACAGCGAAGTACATAGAAACACTTGTTACAACTAACATTAAACAAATATATAAAGACCTTATGCCTTTTTGGGTGGTGCTGAATAAAACGGTAAACTTCATATCCGTAAATCACAAACGGTTTGTACAGATCTATCCTTGAGTAACACATTTTTTAGCTCAACCTCTGTTATTGTCTCTTTGTATTGACATTCGTTCACAAATCAGTCCGGTGTGAAATGATTCACGCAGACATAAACGAATTTCGGTAAAGTTGAGGGAGCGTTTTCTTTGAAAACAAAATTAATCCACCTTGTCTTCAGCGGCTCAGATTTAGGGAGTAAATGTGGATTAATCCATCCAGCTACAGAACACCTAAAACACTTGGGAGACGTTCTCGTCAGTGCAGCAATGGCGGACTGTGTACAACTTGTTGTGAACTCGCTCAGGCGGTTCTACGTTAAAACGGCAGTGTCTGTCAACATTCGTGGGCTAATGTGACGTCACACTGCCAGGAACCTGCAAACGGCTTGTTTAGAGACTCTGCTTATGATTTATGGGAATTAAAAAAAGAGTGGTTGGATTTTTATGATTATAGGGTGGTTGTGTACACACACTGCCAACACACATTTATATCCAAACACCATGCAAAAGTGAATTTTGCATAATAGGTCCCCTTTAATTCTTTCTTCTATTATCTCTCCCTTTCCTCTTCTCACCCCCTTTTTATTCATTTTCCCTTTTTCATCCTGGAGGCCCTTTACTTAGCTTTTTCGCAGTCTATTCCTCTCTATTTCAAAATATATCTGTCACACAGTCACTGCACCACACATGGCAATAAAAAGAAAAAAACAATATGGGCTGCAAATACATGTATTTATTGCACATAAAAGAGAATAAACAAGAAAAAGCAAAGAGGTCAAAAAAACTCAAACTCAAACAGAAAGTGTGTTTTGGTACTATCATCTCACTTATATTATGTCATTATTGTGTCTTTTCTCTTTTTCCCTCTCCAATCTTTCTGTTTGTCCTCTGGTTGAATTCAGTCTGAGCCCAACATTTGGAACCACTTTTGGTCCGGGGCGTTTCACATTGAAACACTCCTTTTCTCTCCAGAACAGGCTGTTCTCTCTCACTCCATTTCCCTCCCTCGCTACTCTCTGTCTCACATCCACACAAGCACACAGCGCTCTGTTTAGATTCTGTTTATGTTGCCCACACAAAAGCCTCTCTAAACTCGATTGCATGTTCGTTTCTAGTGCATTCAGTACAGAGAAGTGAGAAGCAGGAGGTTTACATCGATGTGACTCTGCTGTGCAGTGAGGGTTCACTGTGTTCATGTTTGCTCCATCAGGCCTCGGCACACTGTGGGTGATGAAATGAACAGGGGGGAAAGCAGATGCTTGGGTCTGGAATGCCTTCTGCAGCCTGAAACAATTTTAGGGTGGAGAGGAACGAACGGCCTGAGAGGGATGTATTGACAGGGTGAATGAGGAGGAATGCGTGATATATGCTGGATGTATACGTTCAGTAGAGCCTATATGTTTGTGGTGCAAGATTATATAGATGTTTTGCTCTAGTGTTTTTTAGTATTATTTTATATTCTATTATAGGATTTATTTATTTATTTTTTAAATTAGATTAATTTATATTTTGAGTTTTCATTTTAATTTAAGTTTTAGTAATAGCATTATGTGCTTTTGCCATTAGTTTTTTATATAATATAGAGTATATATTTCTTATATAGCTTATATATATATTTTATTTTTGTTTTAATTTTAGTTATCTTAATACTTAAATGTTGCCTTGGCATCTAACTAAAATGATGAATGTTGATTTAACTAAAAGTTTTCATCTAATATTTACATTTTATTTGTTTTCATCTTTATTTCAATAATCAAAAATGGATTTTAATAGTTTTTGTTAACAATAACAACACAGTATTGTTTAAATTAAAATGATTTCTTAGAGAGTATTCAAAGAATAATTTACCTAAAATGAGAATTCTGCACGCATTAAAGGGTTAGTTCACCCAAAAATGAAAATAATGTCATTAAGTACTCACCCTCGTGTCGTTCTACACCCGTAAGACCTTTGTTCATCTTTGGAACGCAAATTAAGATATTTTTGATGAAATCCGATGGCTCAGTGAGGCCACTATTGAGAGCAAAGCCATTGAAACTCCCAAGATCCATAAAGCTACTAAAAACATATTTAAAACAGTTCATGTGAGTTTAGTGGTTCTACCTTAATAGCGACGAGAATACTTTTTGTGCGCAAAAAAAATAAATAAAAAAAATAATGACTTTTCAACAATATCTCATGATGGCCAATTTCAAAACACTGCTTCTGAGCTTTACGAATCTTTTGTTTCAAATTAGTGATTCGGATCTCCTATCAAACGGCTAAACTCATGGCTAAACTGCTGAAATCAGATGACTTTGGTGCTCCGAACCACTGATTCGATTAATAAAGCTCCAAAGCAGTGTTTTGAAATCAACCTTCACTAGATATTGTTGAAAAGTCATTATTTAGTTTTTTTTTGGCGCACAAAACGTATTCTAGTCGCAATTAAGGTAGAACCACTGTACTCACATGAACAGTTTTAAATATGTTTTTAGTACCTTTATGGACCTTGAGAGGTTCAGTGGCTTTGCTCTCAATAGAGGCCTCACTGAGCCATCGGATTTCTTCAAAAATATCTTAATTTGTGTTCCGAAGATGAACGAAGGTGTAGAACGACAGGAGGATGAGTAATTAATGGCAGATTTTTAATTTTTGGGTGAACTAACCTTTTAAGTGCAATTACAATTAATGGGCACTGGAGCTTTCAAGCTTCAAAAAATGCAAAAGAGCCATGATGTCTGTGCCCTATAAGTCTCTGAAGCCATAAAATAGCTTTATGTGAGTAACAGACAGAAACGCAAGTCATTATTCATTGAAAATCTTGCTCCGCTTGATGCCTTCATGAGAGAAGTAGTGATGCACAATTTGTGAACAAATCATTTTGAGTTGAACAAAACTTTTGAATGATTCGGTAATTTATTTTACATTTACATTTGAATTAATTCAAAACCGATTAGAATGATTCACATCCCCATTAATTGTAAATGCAGGGGGGAAAAAAGACCAGTACATTCTTCAAAATATCTTCTTTTGTGTTCCGCAGAAGGAATAGTCATAAAAATGGGCGTGTAAATCTCTGGAAAAATGGGAGTGTAGAGGGGGGTAGAGGGGAGAGAACAACCAATGAAACACAGATCTACAACACACTCGTTATACAGAATGATGAATATTAATATATGAGCACGGAGAAAATGACAAACTCCCAAGCACAAGGGAGAAATGCGAAATAATATTTAAAAGGGCTAATAATACTTTCATTACGTTTACGAGCACTACAGTCTCATGATAAACGACACGTAGTTTAACAGAAAAAATAAAGACATTGTTTAATTTTTGTCCATTCTCTAAGTCTTTTGTTCATCAGAATAATCATGTCATTGCATTCAGATACACATATAAGTGTTTGCACATATATTTCATTTGAAGAAGACTTGATGACATATATGTGTATACACCGTGCTGTTTAATGTTTGGTGCAGGAGAATGTGTGAAATATGTCTATAAAAACGTTAAACACGGATATTGACTTTATTCTGTATGAGCTATGAGCCACGTGGCTGGTGTTATTAAACACAATGCGGAGCTCCGCGCTGAAACCGATCATATGCGTGTATATAATAACAATCGTATTTTTCATGTGTTCGTATTCAAACTCCATTTCAGACTGCATCGCGGACAAAATACAAACAACACTCATGTGCTTGCTGTGCTGGGGGAAACATACACACAGCTCGCGTGTCTGAACGCAGAGGTGAATGAGCCGCACTTTTGTGACATTTGAATTCTCCAAAGTAATGCGATCTTTTGCTAACTTATTTTCCATTTGTGCTGGTAGATTACAGCAAAACAATCCACATGCACCCAAACTTCTGCTCTGGTCGTGTCGTAGGGAAATGCATTTTTGTTGTAGCACTGAGGAAACTAACACCAATGATATGTCTCTGAATGACAAGAGACGAGGCGAGAGAATTGATACTTCCTCATGCATAATACCGCAATTATAATCTTATGCATACTACAGCGCAGTGATTGGATTGAATGAGCTTTAAGTCATAAATAAATGCAGAAACTGTTGACGTCAGCATGTTCGACCAGCCCATACTTGGAGCCAACCAGCACTCCGAATCTTGCTGGTAGTACACGATGACGTCAGATTTTGTGACGTTGCTCCGACTTTGCTTTTCAAACCGGAAGACAGAAATCGCTCTGAAAAATGCAAAATAATTTCAAATTATAAGTAAAATTAATGAGTACCTTTAGTGTTTTCAATGATGTGCAGCCTATACACATCTGTTCACAGCTCAAAAAATGTGTTCTCGGGTTTCATGAGCCTTTAAATCAACGTGAGTAAATGATGAAAGAATTGTAATTTTTCAGTGAACTGTCCCTTTAAAAAGAACTAGATGAAAGCTGTGTGCGCAGTGTAGTAAGCATTAAGCTTTATAAAAAAGCAGCTCCATCTAAAATAAAACTGAAAACTGTAAGCCAAAATCTCAATAACATTAAGCATAGTGTAATTGTGTCAGCTTCATCAGTGATTAAAACTACAGTCGTCTGCTTCGTTTACTTATTTATTAATTTTTGATGCCGGCCACAAAGCGAGATACTAGCTTAGCATACACCCGACACCTCCGCCTGCTTCGCCTGTGTGGCTGTCGCTTTTGAAATAACAACCCTTTTTCTGCTACACTCAATCACCCACACACATACACACACACCAACCGAATCTCTCTCTTTCCCCCGCTCGCCTGCTCTCTCTCTCCCTATTTCTTTCTTGTTCTCTCTCTTCCATC
>RJVU01073043.1:9447093-9474213 GCA_003731715.1 Anabarilius grahami
CGCCAGCCTCTCTCTCCAGGAAAAAAAAAGAGAGAGGGGGAAAAAAAAGCAAAGGAAGAAAAAAAGCTCTTTGAGGGACAAAGCCGACAGAGCCACACACACACATTCTCTCTCTCACACACACACACGCGCACACACACACATACACACAGGTCGAAAAGCAGAATGAAGTTTTTTTTTTTTTTCTTTTTAAAAAAAAAGAGGCAGCTGTGGGTGGACTTTTCAGGACCCAATATTTTTCCTCTTTTTCACTCCCTTCTTTTTCCCTTTTTTCTTCTCTTTTGTTTTAATCTTTCTCTCTCACTCTATTCCCCTCCATTGCTCACACTCTTTGATCTTTCCACTGCCTTAACTGGTCAATGCTATAAAATCCCACTCTGTGATATTTTCTTAGCTAGTTTTATTGACCTTTTAAAATGAGTTACAACATGAACTTAAGTGAATGTTTTAAACCTGGACTAAACTTCCATTTTTCCATCCACATTTAATATTGTCTAAAGGGCCACTCACTCAAAATGCTTTTTGTGGTTAACCGAAAAAAGTTGAACTTCTTTAAACTTGAGTGCCGCATTTTTTAGAACGCTGCATCATGCGTGAGACGCTGCAAAAGATGTGAGATGTGAGCGCAACAGTCAAACACGTCCATCTACCGCGTTTAGATAGAAAAACAGTAAAGAAAGTAGTGCACTGGAACGTAAAACCACGTTCTGTGTGTACGACCCCTAATTCAGACTTTGGCAGATTTTATGAAGAAAGAGAGAGAGAGAAAGGTCCAAAAGTCAAATGCAGGGCCTGCCATAGCTTGTCAGAAGTTAAACTGGGCTAAATATAGCCCACGAGACCAAATCCATCTATTTCAGGTCTTAACGAGCAGTCTAGTCATGTGACGCGCACTGCCATAAATGACAGCCAACATCCGCTTGTCCACTGAATCAAGTGTTCCCTCACTCCTCATCAGACTCTCCCACAATCCCTCACTCGCTCGCTCTCACTTGGATGAACTCTGACTTTTGTCCTCCATGAGTGTGCGTGACAAACACACCCTTGTTTATTTTAAAAGACAGAGTATCCCAAAAGCTTACAGTGACTCAAACTGTAACATCAACTGGACATGAAATGCAAACTTGAGGTTGGAAATGAGTGTTGTTCATTCTTTCTGGAACAATAAGTGACTTTGAGTAACACTTCTTCTCTCTTTCTTTATCTGTCCCCACACAGACCGCTTCTGCGGGACAGGACGACCCCTATGTGTCCCTGCTCAGAGACAGAGCTCCCATGAGACACGAGAGAGGATGAATACGCTCTCCTTGCCCCACACAGTCTCCCCCAGCCCACCCCCGTTTTCTCTCCATCGCCCGAACGGAGTCTGAGGCTTCCGCACTCACTGGCTGCAACGGTAATTGGAACATAATGGAACATTTTTGCCGACTGAACTGAACCCTTTGCCCTTATCACCTTCTGAACCGCTCGCAAAATAGGCCCACATTCCACGGCCTACTGCGCGAGTACACACACCTCTCAGTGCTGATTGACCACTTTGGTCAGGCATCATACAAGCACATTTCACGCACTCTACCTTCATACACACACCAAATATGAGACACACACACATGCTTTGCAGAGGTTGTTTCTTAACTTTTTCAAGAGATTCTAAGAAAGACTACAAAATACATTATGTATATATATATATTTAACGCAGCATCAGTTTTTTTTTTTTTTTATTAAATTCTTTACATTTAAAAAATTATAAATGAATTGTCAGAAAAAGCCACTAAGAGTTGTGGCTGTATGAATATGGAAGTTGGTGTATCATGACCTCTCCAAGCATCCCACCAACCAGCAGCTGAGCCATAGGTGACAGGAGACCAAGCCTCATCTGGCCCCACCCCTGCGCTTAGTGTCAATTACCTATCATCCCATCAAACTTAGATCACCCTTTCACTGCCGGCTCATTCTGATATGTCCCCACTCCCATCCAAACTCAGTGGCCAATATAGAGTCGGCTCTCACTGTTGTCCCCCATTACAGTCACTTCATTTGTAAATTGGCTTTTACATGTAGCGTATCCCAGCTGAGCCTCCCCCTGCCCGTCTCCCTAAAGGACCCAGTCTCAGACTGGTCACCACCGCACTCAGTCAATCAGAGAACCCACCAGGGACACCAAATCGCCTTTCTGTCTGTGTTTTGTTTGTTCTCTTTGCCTCATGACACAAACAGACACACAGAAAGACTTTTCACTGTGTTTTGACTCCAAGAGGCCACTATATTGTCCTGCAATTTGCCAAATCAGTTAGGCTTGTTGGGCATTTTAAGATCTTTCAATCTAATGAACAAAATAAGCTCACGCAATTCACATATGAACGCGACCGGAGACGACGGAAAAACATACGGAGAGCAGCAGCTTTCGTTTTTGCTCTGACAGCCATGCTAGAAATCAGGAATGGTGAGAGAATATTGTGCTTGGTACGTTTTTCAAACTTGGGTCTTCAGCAAACAAAGTTTAAATCCTGTCTGGCATGAAAATATTGTCACATTCTAAAAAACAATCCTGTCTGGCTAGCTCACTTCTCATAATGTTTACACATTAGGTCAGTAGGCGGTCTTTTGTGGCCGTTCGAACGCAATCGACCACATGAGCGTTTACTCTACAAAAGCAATCCGTTCTAATGTGTTTTCGACTACCTCTGGAAGTGGTCAAAAGTGGACAATCTCAAAACCTTTTAGACCCCGTTTACACCTGTATTTAGCTACTTGTGATCCGATCCACCAAAACACATCTTAATATCGGGTGTAAACAAATCAGATCAATAGAAAATGGGAAGAAAAGTAAAAATTACAAATATGAACATTCAAAAAATCTGGGGTCAGCAAGATTGAAGACTGGAGTAATGATGCTGATAATTAAGCTTTGAATCACAGGAATACATTAAATTAAAAAAAATATTTAAATATAAAACAGTTCTTTTAAAGACTTGGTGAGACTTATTTTAAAATGTTACTAACTGCAACCTTTTGAACAGTAGTGTATAAACTGTATATATACATGGAAATACTTTAACATTTTAGTTGCTGTCAATATGTTCAGATATTCAACTGTTCAAAAAAGAACAGGTAAACTAAACTATCTACAAATACCTGAAAAGGTACACAAACATCTATTTTAAACGATTTTTACAGCCTCTTTTTCATTAGCAGGCACAAACTTTTTTTTTTTTAATTAACTGCAAGTAACATGGAAGACACTGGAAGACAAAGCTTTCATCTGCCTTAGAAGTAGCTCATCCAATCAGATTTTAGCAAGTGTGTGTTTTAATCCAAACAGCTATGTTTACAAAAAATTAGAGTAGAAAGAAACAATATACTGAATTACTGGTGCTATTATTAAGCTTTCATCATGGCTATTATCGTATAATAGGGTCTTCCCTATGATTACTAAAGTAGTGCTCAAACAATTCTTTCATATATTAACATTACACACATTACTTGCAGTTGTTAATTTCTGAGTGATACTAAAAATAGTTCATTTTATGAATCTATCTCTCTCACGGAGGCGTGCATGCATGCACGCACGCGCGCGCACGCGCACACAAACAAACACACAAAAGGTCTCTTTGTTGATGAGTACCATGTTAGAATATCTCTTTCAATCAAACAGTTCACCTGCAGCCCCACATCTATCATACTTTCTTATGGACAAATTCAAACACTCCACATTGATTGTCCATCCAGTCCTTCAGCCTTGGACAGTCTGGTTCCAGCTGAAGCTCTTAATAACTGAGAAGGCCAAACATGAGGGCCCGTTGGCTGCAGCCGTACCCATCAGCCCCCTCCCACAGACCCCCGGACTAACCCACAGGCCTCTCTGTCTGCTGCTGAGCTTTGGAAACAGCTGTGCAGTCATAACAGAGTGTGTGCCCAGACTCAACTCATGTTTTTTGTTGCTTCAAAGGCAATCTGATACACCATCTTCTGAAACATGCAGACACAGTCACACGCACATGCTTGCCCACATGTATATTCACAGTGTGCACACATTGTTCTAAGATGAAATGTTCAGGATACCACTCTTCTGTCTTGCCAAAATCTAAAATCACATAATTAAGAGAAATTCACTTTATTTCAGGATTATTCCAAGTTTAAAGTTCATATAAACTGGAGAACACTGGGAAGATGTGCCTTTACCTACATTTTTAACTGCAAAAAACTTACTTATACATACAATTCACTTAATTTTCCAGCTGAAATGAACACTGTGGTAGTAAAACAACAAAAACATTTATTTACTTTTCACACAAATTATGATATGGGGGCAGATTATCGATTAATAAATACAGTCCCTAGCACAATGACCTCAAAACACATATAGTGCATGATTTGTAAACTAATCACAAAATCAACTCCATATGTATGGCTTTTCTGAGGAAGTAAACTTGCTCAGTAGATCACCTGGTACAGCACTGCGGTCCCATGAAACATCAGAAACAATAAAAGATCTCAAAGAGTTGTAGAAGCAAGATAAAATGGCATGGTTGCTTCAGCAAAAAACACTTTGAAAGTGTTGCAAAAGTGCAACAAGCAACAACATATTTTGCAGAAATGAACCGGGGTTGAAACTGGAACAAGACAAATAAAAAGCTAGCATATCAAAAATCTAACTTTGCATCTAGCTAATAAAAACATTAAATTTAGAGACATAGATTTTAGGCTATGTTATGTGCATGTGACTTTTTTTAAATTAGAAGAAAATGGCATGAAATTGGTGAGATTACTTTGCAGAGTGAATTGTAAGTGCACTTTAAAGGGCTGATTTATGCCTTTTACAGGCTTACAGGACTTGCAGAAGCTCCCAATAATTTTCAATGTTTAATTGGTTTCCGTTGGCTCGAGTTCATTAACTGCAGGTAACTCATATTAGATAAGCTGGTGTGAGTTTCAAAGCTTTGACAGTTTCATTTAAATAAAGCTACCGCTGACAATGAGAAAAGATACCAAAAGAGTGATGTTCCCCTTAGAGGGAAGGCACCCTGCTGTCTCAAAAACAAACAGTTTTTTGTATGTTAGTCGGATGAAGGAACAAGTACATTAACTTTCATTTTACATTGAGTAAATATGACAAGGAATAGTGGAATTTACTACAGAGCCACTTATATCAAGAAAAACTGCACCTAGGGGGCAGTATTTTCATTTACTACCTCATTGGGAGCACATGAAGTATGGCTTAATTCGACAATTTTACCTCATGTAAAACATGTCTTTAAACCCATTTCTTTTATGCTATTTCTAATTTTTATCGCTACATAACTGCAGAATTTACAACTAGGGAGGACATTACAAGAAAAAAATAACTTTTAGCCAGCAGCCTACCAAGATGGTGGTGCACTTGTATTGCTACGAATGGGAGAAACTGCATCGCGCAATATGGCAGCTTCAGGGCAGTTCTAGTAATATTTTAAATAAAACAGCCAATCAACAATTTGTTGATGCATTACCGAAACTGCCGTTAAAAGTGTGGGTTCTCACAGAAATCTAAGACTCATGCTTAGGACTGTACATGCGTATTGGCAAGACCAACCTGAAATATATGCTTTCTTAACGCTATTTGAACGTAAGAAATTATATTTTTCAGACAGTTAATGCCGGAATTTATTGCTGAATTGAAATATTTTATTTAAATGTGAGTTTGGCAACAGTTATTTCCCCTTTCAAATAGATAGGAGTTGGTCTTGCATGCCCAAAATAGCTGCCTGGAGACACTGCAAATATGGCCGCCGAGTCAACTGACCATCCTTGAAACGGACTTTAACTAAAACTAGTTATACGATCATTAGTGTATCGCTAACTTCACCTTCTACAATAAATTCACCTAATTCACAGTGAAGCAGCTTTCTCAATTGGGGTCTAAAATTTAGGACACACTTCTTTTGTCTAACGGATGCATTAAACATGTGCAAACCCAATGAAATGCCAGCATTAATCTCTAATGAACAACCCAAAGACAAATCGCTAGTTTAAACAAAGCGAAACGCTTGTAGAAGCAGCATGCTAGGCTTTCTTTTGCGCTCTCTCCCCTCCCTCCCTCCCCCAGCAAGTCGAACACATAGGGAGAGAAAGGGAGAGATAGAGCGAAATACCGAGAACGCAGGCACACAAAGGCAGGCGCTAGCTTTCCATCGCTGGCTTACTAATCGGCTCCTTTGTTGTGCTCGATGCATGCCTGTCCCTGTCACATGACCGCGTTTCCATGGCTACCGAGGTCTGAGTAATCATTTGCGCAATGACCTTTATTCCCTTGAGGGAAGAGGAGGGGGAGGTTAGAATGAAAGCAGAGCCAGCAAAAGCAGGGAGAGGCGGGGGGAGGAAGGGAGGGTGGAGAACTGGTGAGCAGCGGAGCGAGGCAGTGGGGACCTAGACAAGAAAAAGAGGAGAAGGAAAAAAGCAAACTGATTTTCTCTTAGCAGTACTGAGAAGAATCCGTTGGGTTTGGTTAGATAACGAACAGAGCGCGCAAAAACAGGCTGAGAGGGAGAGGAGGGAACGAGGGACGCACCGGCGCTAGAAGAGATAGCTAGAGATAGAGATGGGCCAACTGTGGGAAAAGAGGAATGAGCTTTGCGCTCAAGCCGCTTGAATGAAAGAACCTTATAAACCCAACGGCAGCCTTTCTATGGTCTGATGGTTCCCACGTTGAAGAATAACATGCTGGCAGCAAAAGCTATTGCAGATCTGATGGCAAACTAGCGCTGGATACGGCTTGAGCTTCAAACTAATAGTCTACCAATGACTGCACAAACTCTGTCACGATAATCACTTCTGAAATCTCCCACACATGAACGTTATGCCTCAGAGATGAATAATGATCATGGTGGAATACATGCTAAATGGTTACTGCTGATGAGCACCTTTGTTTACATCTACTCGCCAGTTATGTTGTAGCCGTCACACAGAGTGAGCCCGGCACGGATGACACATGCTGACAGTCTAAGCTCAGTCATGTTTGGGTCACTGAGTTTCTCATTTATTCTCTTTTTCGCTTAGTTGTTTCTACTTTGCCCTTTCCTGATGAGTATTATGCTAATGTTTTTGTGAGAAAATTCAGTTAGGAGCTCACTTCGCAAACACTCACAGATTCAAGAGCACCTCCTATTGTTTCTCTGTAGTTTACAGTATGGAGGGTTCATAAACCCAGCTTTTTTGGTGAGATAGAAGTGTTTGTTTATTCCTAAGAGATCCCAGTATTGCTTTGATCATTTCTTATAATTGAAGTTTCAATAACCTGATTGTTGCTACAATTCACACTCCTTCCTTTAGGGGGCAGTAGTCTACTTTTCTGACTGCTTTCTTAATGGCTTTTCGGGCCAGTGGAAGAGAGATACTAGGATATATTATTTTTTTGTGTTTGAAAATGCTGCCATGAGGGCTTGTAGTTTCACTCTGATGTGAAAAAGCTTTGCTACTGTATCAATGTGTATTTTGCAGTTTCTTTTTAATAAATTTGAATCCTAACACAAAATAACATTGCAAATGCAATTTTTCTTAAATTTATCTTCAAAAATGACTAAAAGAAGTAAAAAAAAGTTAAAGATTATCAAATAACAGCTCATTACTTTTTATTATAAATCAAAATTTTCTCTAGGACACAATATCATTCCCTCAAGACACTATGAGTACAATACAACTAGAGTTTTACTCTTAAAGAGTCATTTACTCATGTCGTGACCCCACTGACTTTCATTGTATGGACAATAAAAATTATTTAAATTATCTTTTGTGTTCTGCAGAAGAAAGAAAGATGCGGTTTTGGAGTGACACAAGGGTTAGTCAATTTTTGAGTAAATTATCCCTTTAAGGCAGTCAGGCATACGTTAGTTAGTTTATCTTTCTAAGACTTTATGGAAATAGTTGTTGGTGTACTGTTTCCAAAAAATACTGTTTTTCCAGAACAGGATACAGAGGCACTTTGTTGTCCTCTGTAGAGTTTTGACTGCTGATACTAAGCAGACAACTGTGCCGTTCAGCCTTCGGCAAGGACATCTTCTCAAAGATCATAAGAATTCACCATGCAGACCTCAAGAGAATGAATAGCACCTTCGTTGAACACCAATCAGACACACTATGGACACACCAAAACACACACACTTTCTTTCTTGCTCTCTATCAGGTTCCTTGACAAACACATGCTCATTTTCTCCACACACACACACAAGCATCCACTCTCTTCCATACAAATCACACAGACAGACACACACACACACACCTCTACACACAGACTCTGCCTATCTAAAAAGACACACCAGCCAGCTGGGACACTCAGTAAAAGAGAGAGAGAAAGAAGGAGGGGAAAATATTCGGCAGGAAGTAGCACGGTTGGATGTTTGATGGGATCGGCAAGACCGTTAATCACAGAAATGGTTCTGTTAGCCATGACAGCTGAATCCACCGCAAAGCACACAGGACGACGCTGGCACACACATGACGTCATCCTTCCTTCCAGATCCCCTGGATTAATATTCCAATAATAGGAGAGAAGGGCTGGCTGAAGGTTGAGACGACATCCCTCCATGCATTACTCACCGTTTCACCACATGACCTGGGCAACCCAGCACTCTCATGGCTTGGAGTGCTACACAGTGACGTGCTTATCATTTCCAGTGTCCAATATCTAATATAGACTCTACTGAACTGTTATTTGTAGTGTTAAGATGCATTTTTATAGATATTACTATTGATTAGTAGCTTTGTCAGTGCATAGTAGCCTATATGTTAGCCTTCTGTTATGACTTATATACCGCTATTAAATCACCAGGGCAGCTTGATAAATAGTTTTTCCTAGTTATAACCACACCTGCTCATATATCCAAGAAGGTCTGAATAAGGAACCATTCATTTACATTGTTGAGGGTAAGCTCACCTGAAGGCCACCCCTCCTCCAACACATTTGCTGTGTTTCCCCCCCCTCCATGCTGCTCCTGCAGCTGTCGACCCCCTCTGACCTCCTGGTCCAATCAATAGCTCTCCTCTAAGGCCTTCTGCTGGAAGGTAATTGCTAGTCTAAGTTACCTCACCTATACAAAAGACAAACAGGAGAGATGAATATTTTAAAGTAGTACAAGTACTTTAGTGAAACTATAGTAAACATAGTATATATATATATATTATGAAGTGTATACTAGTGTATATAGTATTTTGCAGTAATTTAGTTCTATATATATTCTAATTTAAAGACATTTTTACTTTTATTAATACTTTTAATCAGGAAGGAAGCATACTCTGAAAACAAGTATAGTATATAAAAGTATAGTAAAAAAAATCTAGTATATAAAAAAATTTGGAAAAACAAAATGTGTGTAAATGTGTGTTGACCAGTGTTGAGCTTGTTACTCAAAAAATGTATTACTCGTTACAAGTTACTCCATTCAAAAGTAATATTTTTAATTATTACTTTCTGGCAACAGTAATTCGTTATGCTAGTTATATGACTTTCCCTTCACACCCCACATAAGTTGTAATTGTGTATCTTCCCCATTAAATTCTTCTAAAATGTTACTAATGTTACTAACAAAATATTTCTAGCTATAATTTCTCCGTTACCCATATATGATTATATTTCATGATGTATTTTATCAAAAGAAATCACATAAGCTTCTAAGAAAAATGTTTTGTTTTCCAAAAAGATGTTTAATTATAGCAATATATTATTATGTTTAATATAGTAATAATATGTGAATTGTGTGTTGTGGATTGTTGTTATGTATGTATTGTTATCTTGTATTGTATTAGAGCCTTTTAACCTAAGAAACAGTTTCTCTGAACTCTGAACTCTCTGATATAATTTAAATCGGGATCTGAGGGATGTGGGTGGGCAAGCCATGTAATGCCAGAGTTAAGTAATGCCACAGCTTACACAATGGTGTTTCCTCCTGACAAAATCAATGTAATGGCAATATTTCCATCCACTGAATATAAGCTTTTCCATATTCCAAGCTTGCCTGCTGCACTGGTGAAATTTATGAAATTTTTTATGAAAATAATTATTGGATTGTTGGATTTCAAATAAGTAGGGGTTGAGGCATCAAAAGTAACTAAGTAATGAGTTGTTCTATGGATGGTAGCTGTAATATTATTACTGAAATCTTATTAGTAATTAGTTACACTACTAGTTACTGCGAAAAGTAATATTATTACTGTAACCAGTAACTGCCCAACACTGGTGTTGACAAATATAAACATACAGTATAGAAACAAACATCAAAATGTGTAAAATTTTATGAACGCTATGCAAACATACTAAGTTGTCCTAGTCTTCTTAGGACAACTTTGATTAACTTTTTTGATCCACTTCAAATGTTGACTACTATATTTTATATAATTTGAAACTGCTATGGCAGCAGAAGATCCATGGGCATGAATTTGCATTATTTTACCTAACACCTACCCCATTCAGACGGTAATACACAAATATGGAAATGTCCACATTCAAGCATTTCATACAATGGGCTTAAACAGCTCGCCCTTTTAGTTCACAAACACCTAACAGTTGTGACCTAAATATGATTTTAATTTCAATCCTAAAATGCGGCAATAGTAACGTACTTGTCACGCCTTCAGTTGCGTGCGCACTTTAAGATCTGAGGGTCTTTCATTCTTGGCTCATTTTGAGTAATTCTATCATTTGAATCAGTGAGTTTTTGACGCGAAAACAGACCTAATCAGATCAGTCCAATTCACGATTGAATCATTAAGTGCAATTTGCAAAATTATTTAACAGGGTCAATTTAATAATATTTAATAATATTGCTGTTTATTCAGTGTTTTTGATCAAATAAATGCAGTGCGCGTGCACGTGCACACACACACACACACACACGTCTGTTGGACCAGTTGCTCTTTGACACCAGAAAAGGTCACAGGCATAAAAAACACAGTCTCCTTGACTGAGGGGATCCACTTTGAAGGCCTATGGGGAACTGAGGAGATTTAATTGATTATGTGGGTTTGTGTTCATGAGAGAAAAAGAGAAAAATCTGTATGTAAAGAGAGAAAGAGAACTTATTCTTTAACCTATGCTTTTCGGTTTTAAAACAGAGCCTCCATTGTGTCACTACAGCCTCTGGCAAGAGTTGGAGCTCAAGTCTAAGACTGACAATGAAAGGGCCTTAGAACTGTATGAAGTTCAAGCTGTAGCTCTGTGTATGTGTTCGTGCCTCCGCGTGTGCTGGGGGAGGTGGTGGGGCTGGTTCAGACACCAGTGCTACATGATTCACTCCACAAGACATCTGGCAAAACTGAGCAATTTGGCTGTGTATGCCTGGTTTCCCAGCAACTCACTCCTGCGTCCCAGTTCAAGAAGCCACAGCTAAAAGAGTGGATGAAGGAGGCTTTTGGATTTACTCCAGGAAGGTCACAGAGTGGAACTGGTCCTGTGATAGAAAGAAACACTTATTATTATCTAAATTTATTTGAGGTTGAGGCTATATCTGACAATATCAAGCCAATCTTATTATATGTATTTTCTTTGAGATAAAGCACAAAACAACAAATGCCGGCTACCAGCCTTGTTGGTCTTTCCACAAGATATCCTGCTCATTCCTTGCTTTTGATATCTGCAAACACCTTTGTTTGAACATGATGTTGCAAACAAGCAGTTGGTGTTTTGTAAAGTTCAGACAACCAACAGTAACAAACATTTTGTTTCACAAGTGGTCTAGGTAGATGCAGGAAGAAGAATAATGCAGGTGTGAGTGTTACGGGGATGATTAGCAGGATTAGATTAACATGCTCCTTCCAAACGCTTGTTTGTAATGTCATTAAGGTAAAATATTTGCCTTTATTGTGATGATCAAAAATAGTAATACACTGCATTACTGTATAATTATAATACCCTATTGTTATAGAGCCAGTAAGTTTTTTTTCTAAAGAAATGAATGCTGTTATTCCGCAAAAGATTTCTATTTTCAGTTAGTGCTGTTCTCTGCCAGTATTACAGTTTTTACTATATTCTCTATCAAGTAAATGCAGCCTGGGTAAGCATAAGAGACTTCATTCAAAAAATAAAAAAATCCGAACCTTTGAACGGTGGTGTATATGACAAATAAAATGGAGGCCAAAAGTCTGAGACCACTATTCAAATTGTTCTATTTTAGAACATTCTCATTTGATACAGTTATTATATATCTAGAATAAGTATTTCAATGGAAAGTTTAATTGAAAAACATACACAAATTACATAATTTCTGCCCCTATTTTGTTTAAATGACAGCAGCACTTGAGCTCCAACATGATTTAATATGATCCAAAGAAAATTGTGTGCTTTAATGGAAGCAAGAACATTGGACCGTCATATGGTAAAAGTCATATGGTAGACTACATTTAAATTTGTTGATTTAAAGGGATAACTATCTCAAACATTTGTTCATTTTAAATTTTTTCTGAAGATTTCAATCCAACTTCATTTCTACTTTTAAACTAGATTCTTTCAATGTGGTCTCAGACTTTTGCACTCTACTGAAAATACCTGTGTAAAACAAAGTCTGTGTTATCCAACTGATCTGTAAACTGAAACAGGAAAAAAAATGTGTATTCCACAAAGCAGACAGAGATCAGAAAGAAAAAGGAAATAAAGAGAAAGGGGTTTAAAGAAAGAAATGGTCTTCAGTCAATCCATCTCCCAAGCTAAATCTGGTACCTCCCTCTATCCATTTTTTGACCACAGCTGTTTAATCCCCCCTTTCCAATCGCTCGCACACGTACACGCACACACAATAAGACCCCCCGTGTAGTCACCACCCTATGCTGTCTCAGTGAGATAAAGCAGTCATTGACAGCCACGTGTCTCAGTGTTGAAGTCTGTGTGCAGGCCAAGTGTCCAGACAGCTGACCAGACATCAGTCTGCCAAACCAGCCAGCAGACACATATACATGCAGCTCAATGGGACATGATGAACAAAGATTAGCATTGGATTTCATGCACACACTCATAAACACGGGGCTGGGGCCAGAGCTGGTGCCTAATGTAGACCCACTCTGTGCATTTCCATTGAAGAGGGAGGTCCTGATAGACAAGCTGTATTGTTAAAATATGTTCTCAAAACCAGTAGTAAGACTAACAAAAACAAATGTTTTTTTTTTGTTTGTTTTTTGTGGCCAGGTTATGTAGTCAGACATAACCTCCTCTTCGTGGAAATATATGTTGTGATGTTATTTCCATCAAGAGCTGCACCAATTTTTGGTCAAGATCTTGTATTGACAATACAATAGCACAATAGTCAAGCACTCTGTAAAGTCTACTCCAGATCTACTCAATTGTCTTCTTACATGGTTTTTGAATTCTACACACTCCATCAATAGTGTTAGAAGAACTGTTGCCAAACATATAATATATACACTATATTGCCAAAAGTTTTGGGACGCCTGCCTTTATGTGCATATGAACTTTAATGACATCCCATTCTTAATCCATAGGGTTTAATATGGAGTTGGCCCACCCTTTGCAGCTATAACAGCTTCAACTCTTCTGGGAAGGCTTTCCACAAGGTTTAGGATTGTGTTTATGGGATTTTTTGACCATTCTTCTAGAAGCGCATATGTGAGGTCAGGCACTGATATTGGAGAGAAGGCCTGGCTCGCAGTCTCCGCTCTAATTCATGCCAAAGGTTCTATCGGGTTGAGGTCAGGAGTCTGTGCAGGCCAGTCAAGTTCCTCCACACCAAACTCGCTCATCCATGTCTTTATGGACCTTGCTTTGTGCACTGGTGCGCAGTCATGTTGGAACAGGAAGGGGCCATCCCCAAACTGTTCTCACAAAGTTGGGAGCATGAAATTGTCCAAGGGGCCAACCCCAACCCCTGAAAAACAACCCCACATCATAATCCCCCCTCCACCAAACTTTACACATGGCACAATGCAGTCACACAAGTACTGTTCTCCTGGCAACCGCCAAACCCCGACTTGTCCATCGGATTGCCAGACAGAGAAGCGTGATTCGTCACTCCAGACAACACGTCTCCACTGCTCTAGAGTCCAGTGGTGGCGTGCTTTACACCACTGTATCCGATGCTTTGCATTGCACTTGGTGATGTAAGGCTTGGATGCAGCTGCTCGGCCATGAAAACCCATTCCATGAAGCTCTCTACGCACTGTTCTTGAGCTAATCTGAAGGCCACACGAAGTTTAGAGGTCTGTAGCTATTGACTCTGCAGAAAGTTGGCAATTTCTGCGCACTATGCGCTGATCCCGCTCTGTGATTTTACGTGGCCTACCACTTTGTGGCTGAGATGTTGTTGTTTAACACAATCTGCATTGTAAAAAGCGCTATATAAATAAAAGTGACTTGACTTGACTTGTTCCTAATTGCTTCAACTTTGTTATGATACCACTAACAGTTGACCGTGGAATATTTAGTAGTGAGGACATTTCATGAACGGATCACAGTACCACGCTTGAATTCACTGAGCTCCTGAGAGTGACCCATTCTTTCACAAATGATTGTAGAAGCAGTCTGCATGCTTAGGTGCTTGATATTATACTCCTGTGGCCATGGAAGTGATTGGAACACCTGAATTCAATGATTTGGAGGGGTGTCCCAATACTTTTGGCAATATAGTGTATATACAGGTGCATCTCAATGAATTAGAATGTCGTGGAAACTCAAATTATGGAACTTGTGTATTAAATAAATTCAATGCACACAGACTGAAGTCCTTTAAGTCTTTGGTTCTTTTAATTGTGATGATTTTGGCTCACATTTAACAAAAACCCACGAATTCACTATCTCAATAAATTAGAATACTTCATAAGATCAATAAAAAAAAAGGATATTTTAAACAGAAATGTCAGGCTTCTGAAAAGTATGTTCATTTCTATGCTATATATTCTATATATTGAGTATACTTGGTTGGGCCTCCTTTTGCATGAATTACTGCATCAATGCGCCATGGCATGGAGGCAATCAGCCTGTGGCACTGATCAGGTGTAATGGAAGCCCAGGTTGCTTTGATAGCAGCCTTCAGGTCATCTGCATTGTTGGGTCTGGTGTCTCCCATCTTCCTCTTGACAATACCCCATAGATTCTCTATGGGGTTCAGGTCAGGTGAGTTTGCTGGCCAATCAAGCACAGTAACACCATGATCATTGAACCAGCTTTTGGTACCTTTGGCAGTGTGGGCAGGTGCCAAATCCAGCTGGAAAATGAAATCAGCATCTCCATATAGCTTGTCAGCAGAAGGAAGCATGAAGTGCTCTAAATTTCCTCGTAGATGGCTGCGTTCACTGTGGACTTCAGAAAACACAGTGGACCAACACCAGCAGATGACATGGCAGCCCAAATCATCACTGACTGTGGAAACTTCACACTGAACTTCAAGCAACATGGTTTCTGTGCCTCTCCACTCTTCCTCCAGACTCTGGGACCTTGATTTCCAAATGAAATGCAAAATGTATCTGAATTTTCATCTGAAAAGAGGACTTTGGACCACTGAGCATCAGTCGAGTTCTTTTTCTCCTTAGCCCAGGTAAGACGCTTCTGACGTTGTCTTTGGTTCAGAAGTGGCTTGGTACGTGGAATGTGACAGTTGTAGCCCATTTCCTGAAGACGTCTGTGTGCGGTGGCTCTTGATGCACTGACTCCAGCTTCAGTCCACTCCTTTTGAAGCTCTCCTAAGTTCTTAAATCGGCTTCGCCTGACAATCTTCTCAAGCCTGCGGTCATTCCTTTCACTTGTACACCTTTTCCTACTACACTTTTTCCTTCCAGTCAACTTTCCATGAATATGCTTTGGCACAGCACTCTGTGAACAGCCAGCTCTTTCAGCAATGACCCTCTGTCACTTACCCTCATTGTAGAGGGTCTTGATGATCGTCTTCTGGACAACTGTCAAGTCAGCAGACTTCCCCATGACTGCTGTTGGGATTACTGACCTAAACCCAGCATTTATACCCTGAGAATGGTAATTTAATAGAACTTGAAATTAAATATTCTAATAATTTGAGATACTGATTTTTTTATTTTGATGAGCAGCAAGCTGTAATCATCAAAATGAAAACAAAGTCTGGAAATATTTTACTTTATGTCTAATAAATCTAGAATATATTTAAGTTTTACTTTTTGAATTAAATTACAGAAAAAAAAAAAAAAACTTTTTCATGATATTCTAATTTATTGAGATGTATTCACACACACAGTGGGCTCCACAAATATTGGCCCCTTTGGTAAATAACCGACTGTGAAAATTTGTTTGTTATTCTTTCATTCAAATTTATTTACAAAAATCTAACCTTTAGATTCAGAGGTCCATGCTTGTGGACTCTTTTCTTCAGCTCATTCCACAGTTTTTTTATGGGGTTTGGGTCAGGGGACTGTTCATATCCATGGCAAAACCTTCATTCTGTGGTTTTTAACTGTTCTGTTGTTGATTTTGTGTTTTGGATCATTGTCATGCTGGAAGATCCAACCACGGCCCAGTTTAAGCTTCCCGACATGGTCAGTTATGTGCAGTGATGGGAATAACGGGGTTATAAATAAACGGTGTTACTAACGGCGTTACTTTTTTCAGTAAAAAGCAATCAAACAAATAACTTTTTCCCCCATTAGAACGCCATTACCGTTACGGACATTAAAATTCAGAGTTACTACAATTGAGCTCACTGAAGCGGTTTTCATCAGAGTAGCTCTCTCTCAGCCATGGGACCTGCAAAGTTTTTTCTCTGGTGTGTGTGTTGGGGTGGGACACATAAGCTAACTGATGATGATTGGTGTGTGGCTAGAGATGATAGACCTGCAAAGAGTTTTGTTGTAAAGAAATAGTACAGGTTAGTCATACATAAATACAATTTTAAATTGATAATAATGTACAATGTTCTGTGTGTGTGTGTCTGTGTAAGAGCATGCGAGCGCAAGCTCAAACCAGAATACCCTTTGTGACATGCTGGATCGAAAATATGTGAAATAAGTTTTTTTCTAGTTGACTAGTAGTTGTTCATTTAAGCCATTAGTTAGACTAATCACCTTTATATTAATTTAATTTCTTAAATACTGGAGGGAATAAACCATAATAATGAGCATTTACGTAATATAGGCTATATAGCACAAAAGCTTGTGTAAGGGTGGAACTCCTACAGGGGTTCAGGCTGTAAGGTTTGCCGAGCGACTAAAGAAACTTTATCAGCAAGATGGTAGAAGCTGTACATTTCTTGTCTATTACCACCCACTGCAACTTATACCAACGACGGAAATAAGCGCAGTTACAATAGNAGAAATTTTCCCTTCCATCCCTGAGGAGATCTGAATAGATCTTATGAAACTTTATCAGCAAGATGGTAGAAGCTGTACATTTCTTGTCTATTACCACCCACTGCAACTTATACCAACGACGGAAATAAGCGCAGTTACAATAGCAAAATATGTGGGAGAGCGTTGCTATAGTGTGACAATACTGTATTGCAATAGGGAGCACATTAATGTTAATACTGAATCAAAACTAGTTAGCACATAATTTGTAATAGAAAGGGTTTAATGACAATATCTGATTATGGTTACACTTAAGATAATTACAAAATAGATGTATGAGATGATAAAATAATATACCATTAATCGTATACAGCATGTATGTTAAAAGTTACCTGAGAGAGAGAAAGAGAAAGAGAGAGAGAGATGAGAGAGAGAGAGAGAGAGAGACAGAAAAAGAGCAGAGCATAGAAAAAAGCCCAGAGCATAGAAAAAGAGCCAGAGCGATTGTTACAATGTTCTTTTATCCCTTCCTTGACCATGTGACCGAAACCCAAATGTGAGACATTCAAACTGACCAATCAGAAGATTAAAACTTCCCCCCACTGTACTAAAGGTGTGACCATTTGTAGACCCCCGATGTACACACATCTTGGCCTACAGGGCTTGATCGCTATCAACACCTTTGTGTCTTCCAAATGGCCCTTGTAGCAAGAGAGAGGGGGTTGAAACACTAAAGCAAATGTCTTTGTTCATTTTAAAAAATCTTTAGATATTTTCAATTCTTACACTTGCCATAAAGAACCGGCAAAAGTAATGATTATTAATGTGACAACAGCAAGGAGACATTTTAATTTTTTATTAATAAACTAATGCTTTCTGAATCAGTGTCAGCTGCAAAGATGAAGTTGACATTGCTGACTCTCATCATCTCCGCATGTGGACGCACCTAGAGAGAGAATGCACATTTCATTCGGATTACATAATCAGACAGTAGCCTATTTTTTTCGTTTTTAATTATTTCATTTAAAAGTAGACATTTCAAGCTTTCTATAGATATATTTTTCATGTCTGTAAGGCAAGCAGCCTATACGCTGAGTTTTGGTTCATTTAGCCTATAAGACGCGCTCCAGTTCATGTGCAAGTGATCGCGCCGGCGCCTCCATGTCATGACTATATTGTCTGCTATATTTGCTTCTTATTTATTAAATCCAGGCAATTGGTTGATGAAAGGCTTCCTACAAAACAAAACTTAATGAAGTGGTCCAAATCATGTTTGACACACTCCATGTCTCCCGATATATTGCGCATTTTATGACGTATTCTATCTTACTCATGCTGTTCACTTTTCATAATCAAACAGATGAATTTAAAAAATAACATAGGCCTATTTAAACATAAATATGAAACTACATTTTCTTTAATGGCTACCAACACGTATAGTAAAGTACAGAGAAATTTCATGTCATGAGCAAGATCGGAAAATGAGTCACGAGTCGGATCAAGCATAATTTATTTTTAGACTTATATTTAATATTGTCAAAAAGTTATTTGACATATTTTATTTTTTTATTTTATTTTTTTTAAGTAACAATAGTTACATTCCCTGGTAATTAGTTACTTTTACAATAATGTAACTCAGTTACAAACTCAGTTACTATTTGTAAGAAGTAACTAGTAACTATAACTAATTACATTTTTTTAAAGTAACTTCCCCAACACTGGTTATGTGTCGATTTAATATCTGCTGGTACTTGGAGTTTATGATACCTTGTATCCTAACAAGTTGTCCAGGGTCTTTGAAAGAAAATTAGCCCAACAACTTTAGAGATCCACCACATTACTTCACAGTGAGGATGAGGTACTTTTCTATGGCCATGTTTCTGTCTATGCCAAACCCACCTCTGGTGTTTTTCCAAAAAGCTTTATTTTGGTCTCATCTGACCATAAAGTTCCAGTAACGGCAGGCAAATTGTAGATGCATGAGATTGCTGTCTGATATCACCAAAGGCTTTTTTATTGCAACCTTCCCAAACAAGTTGTGGTTACATAGGTGAGATCTGATCATAGTTTTGGAGACTTTCTGACCCCGAGACCCAATTACCATCTGGGATTCTCTAACTTTTATTCTTACAGTTTGTTTAGCAACTCATACCAGTGTACCTTCAATTACAAATTACATTTTTGTGAATAGTTTTATGAAACTTTTTTTTTTTTATTATCAATGCTGAAAACAGTTGTGCTGCTTAATATTTTGTGGAAACTATGACTTTTTTCGGGATTATTTGAAATTTATTTTAAATAGAATTTTTTGTTAAAGTCTTTACTGTCACTTTTGATCAATTTAATAAAATCTAACTGAAAAATAAAGATAAAATCTTAAAAAATAAAATAAAATTCTTAAAACATTGTACTGACCACAAATGTTTGTGTATAGAAGGTAGTGTAAAATAGAAAAAAATAAAAAATAAAAAATCAATCATTAGTCAAACAACTTTACACAGATTTCCAATGAAATATGCATGACTGGTGCCAATCAAGTACAGACATGATCATTTACAAAACAAATTAAATGTTGGTATATGGCTATAATAAGCAAATCCAACATACATTTCAAAACAAAAACTGGCCTAATTTGAGAGGAAGTGTTTTGCCTTTAATGTGACCCTAATGGTCCAATTTGGTTCTATGGGAACAGCAGTTTACCTATGAGTGTCTGAATTTAGTGCAGTTTCATTACTTTTTTTTTTTTTTTAGCATAGTACCTATGCCCAAATAATGTCATTAGCACATAGGTCAAAGGTGAACCTATGTACCATGCTATATTTCAGAAATCAAAAACTCTCCTTCCGTCTCTTCCCTCTTGGTTGCACTGTGTACTCGCTCTTCTCCTTCTTTCTCTAGAACGTTCCACCCTCCCTCCCTCTCTCTGTCTCCTCTACATTCACTCCTCTTCCTCTCCTCTGTTTTCTCCAGGGTCATTGCAATTACTCCTCACTCCTTCTCTCTCTCTCTGCCTGTTTCACGCTTCTTTTTTATTCTCCTATCGTATACATGTTTGAGATATACTAAAACACATCTCTCTTAAGTCTCTCAAGTCTCTACATCTTTCACCTCCCGTACTCAAAATCTTTTTGGTCTGTTCTAGTCTCATTTCTGCTCACCATCTCTCATTTACTCTCCTCTTTAATTGTAACTTCTATTTTAGTCTCTTCTCTTCTCTTCTCTGGACTTAAACTAATTCTCACTTTTCCATCGCCCATACTTTTCCTCCAATTATTTACCCTGCACGCCGTCCCTCGTTTCATCCGTTCTCTCTCTCTCTCTCTCTCTCTCTCTCTCTCTGGTACGGGGAGGAGAGCGCTGCTGCAGGACTGCAGGGCTCAGCAAAGCCACATTCTATTTTCTGCCACTTCCTCTTCCTCTTCCAACCGTTTCTATGGTTACAGCAGGAGCCCACAGAGGCCGCTCCCTCCTCAGTCATGGAAGAGGAGCCAGGGTTATCACTCTCCTTTCTCTAGAATTCTATTTCTTTTTCACTCTTATCTCTCACTCTCTCTATATTTATATCACTCCGTCCATCCATTTCTTGATGTCTTCTCGTTACATTGCACTCTTTCGCTCTCCGTGTCCTTTGTGACTCCTCTCCCTCACTCTCTTTTCTCTCCTGAACGTCCTCTGTTATACTTTCTCCCATCCATTTCATTGATTTGACATTTCATACGGTCTTCTCTTTCAGTAAATTTCCAATTTCAAAGTAAAAGTTCAAGGTATTTTATACATGCAATATTACCAAAGCTTCAATATACAAAGAAAAACCGTGAGAGAAGACACAGTAACTGTCCTTTCACCTCCAGTTTTTTGTTTCTGTCAGCTGTTTGAGACCAACATACATAGGAAAGAAGCTTTTTCAAGGGCGAGAAGAAAAAACGTGACCTCTATTCTGTTACTGAGACACACCAAACCAACCACCTGCTGAGTTACACTCACAAACATGGAGCGTGGTGACATTTCTTGGCGTTGACAGGGAGAGGCAACCAACACCGCTTGCAATGGATTTCAACAGGCATGACGTTCATTCTAAAACGGGGCCTGTGCAACACGCCGCATGAGTCACTGGGCAAAGGTCAATGACAATGAGAAGGCAGCAAATTCTTCTCCATCTTTGTAGCCATTAATGTGCAAAAACATTGCTTCATGTCTACTCTTCAGGGTCTCTTGCTCAATAGCGCCAGCTCCCTGAAGTAGTTCTATTTGAGCCACATTGTAAGACCCTGTGTGGTTTCTTTGTTCACAGTGCAGTGTTATACTTCATGTACTTCTTTCTTGGTACTTCATTCTGTGTTGGGGTGGTGGTAAGTACTCAAGGTAGATCTCTTCTCTAACTGACAAGGTCCCCAAACAATATAGCACTCACAAGATGATCTTGCATTGATCTTACAGCTAAAATGAGGCGGTTTTAAAACCTCATATAGTGAGGTTTAATTGATAAACCTAGTTATGATACCGCCTCACATAAAAACACAGTATTTTTCAAGGATATTTCAACTTCTTTGAAAAGCTTTTACTTAGTTCAATGGGTCATATTTTCCAAGACAAATCAACGGTTTGTGTTATTTTTGTAAATTGCCTTTACATCATCACAGGGAATAATTCTTAAAGAAAGTTATTTTGATCTTAATCAAAGGTCCATCAGTCAACTTGAACAAACTTCTTTAGACTACAGCAGCTCATTTGGATATTGAGCATGACATTGTAAATCAAAGGCCATACGACAAAGCTAACAGGGAGTTGGAGTCGAGCCACCGGCTGCCCATTTGCTCGACAGCAATGGGCTTTCAAGCACTGACGGTCATATTGTGTCACTCGAAGGCTTAATGATGTTACGAAACACCCCACGTCAGGTGCTATTTGTTGATGGTTTTCTTGAGCTCATTAATTCACATGAGTTAGAGGGATAGTTCACCCAGAAATTGGAATTCTGTCATAATTTACTTACCCTAATGTCATTTCAAATCTGTATTAAAGGGTTAGTTCACCCAAAAATGAAAATTCTGTCATTAATTACTCACCCTCAAGCTTTAAGAATCTTTTGTTTCGAATCAGTGGTTCAGAGCATGTATCAAACTGCCAAAGTCACGCCCCCCAGAGGTGAACCATTGAAATTTCAAAACACTTATGATGTAACGAAGCCTCATAAACAGAAATCACGTGACTTTGGTAGTTTGATACACGAAAAACACTGAACCACTGATTCAAAACAAAAGATTCGTAAAGCTTCGAAGCTTCATGAAGCAGTGTTTTGAAATTGCCCATCACTAGATATTGTTGAATACATTATTTCATATTTACGTATAACGTATTTATTATACGTTATTTATTTTTTTTTTTTTTGCCACACAAAAAGTATTCTCGTCACTTCATAACATTAAGGTTGAACCACTGTAATCACATGAACTGTTTTAAATATGTCTTTAGTAGCTTTCTGGGCATCTGAAAGTGATAATTATCTTGCTGGCAATGGTGGCCTCACTGAGCCATCGGATTTTATCAAAAATATCTTCATTTGTGTTCCGAAGATGAACGAAGGTCTTACGGGTGTAGAACGACATGAGGGTGAGTAATTAATGACAGAATTTTCATTTTTGGGTGAACTAACCCTTTTTTTGACAAAAGATATTTCCAAAAATGTTGTTTTGGACCCCATTAACTAGTACAAACAACATCTTTTGTGCACATAAGGAATTACACGAGAGTGAGTAAACGATGGCAGAATGTTCATTTTTGGGCAAACTATTCCCTTTAATCTCTTTCAAAAGTGTGTGTAGGATACATGACCATGTGTCTGTGTCTGTAAAGAAGAAAAGTTTCCAACTTAGTCTCACTCAGAGAAGTCAAGACCTGTTTTTGGTTATATATTCACTCACAGTGCCAAACCAGTGACTGTGTGTTTCTGTTTGTCTAAGGTGGACACCTCTCTCAAACTCTTTCTCTCTTTTTTGCTCATAATATTTAATGACCACACAAAGGTGACTCTGTTAGTTTTTCTCTTATTTGCTCATCGGTACTAATAAATATGCATACCTCCATCACATTTTATTATCTCTTCTTAAAATGACACCGTAGTGTATGTAACTAATTAAAAATAAATTAATAGATAGATATATGGGTCAGACATACTGACCCATATTTCTATTTAAGCAGTTGTATGTCCTGCACAGTATAAAATTACCATAATTTCAGGTGTCTGTTTTATTGTTTTTTTTATATTCTCATCAATATCTTTGCTTTGCTTTTCTCCTCTACTCTCGTCTTTGGGTTTAATCTTCCATGTGCTTCATCTCCCCTCGTCATCCTGTTCATCTGTGTTGCTTTGAGGACACTCGGCTCAAGGTTGTATTTCATGTTGTGGTGTGAGCTCTTTTGTCTCAAACATCTGCAGGTCTAGTGTTTATGGGGAACAGGTAAGGTCTCCTAAATCAGTTTGCTTGCTGGTTTTAACAGTGGGAGAAATTACACAAAACACCCTTCTACACTACCATTACTACTCTTAAAAATACAGCACAATGTCAGATACAAATACAGCATCATGATATGAGAGCAGTATGATGTATATAAATAAGAAATAAGAGATAAGGGCAAGTTGTGAAACTTCTAAAGGTTTGTTTTTTGAAATTCAATTTCTATATGAGAAAAATATACCTTTATTATATAGTTGACTCTTGCCTACACATGCTAGTGTGTTTTTGTGTGTGTGTGTGTGTGTGTGCGTGTTTACATGTTTTCGTCTCCTTTTGAGTTGAAATTTCTCCAGATGTCCCCACAAGACCAGTAAAATCTGACAGAACATTTTTGTGTGGACTTCATCACAANCACAGGTGCTGGTCATATAATTAGAATATCATCAAAAAGTTGATTTATTTCGCTAATTCCATTAAAAAAGTGAAACTTATATATTATATTCATTCATTACACACAGACTGATATATTTCAATTACACACAGACTGATATATTTTAAATGTTTATTTCTTTTAATTTTCATGATTATAACTGACAACTAAGGAAAATCCCAAATTCAGTATCTCAGAAAATTAGAATATTACTTAAGACCAATACAAAGAAAGGATTTTTAGAAATCTTGGCCAACTGAAAAGTATGAACATGAAAAGTATGAGCATGTACAGCACTCAATACTTAGTTGGGGCTCCTTTTGCCTGAATTACTGCAGCAATGCGGCGTGGCATGGAGTCGATCAGTCTGTGGCACTGCTCAGGTGTTATGAGAGCCCAGGTTGCTCTGATAGTGGCCTTCAGCTCTTCTGCATTGTTGGGTCTGGCATATCGCATCTTCCTCTTCACAATACCCCATAGATTTTCTATGGGGTTAAGGTCAGGCGAGTTTGCTGGCCAATTAAGAACAGGGATACCATGGTCCTTAAACCAGGTACTGGTAGCTTTGGCACTGTGTGCAGGTGCCAAGTCCTGTTGGAAAATGAAATCTGCATCTCCATAAAGTTGGTCAGCAGCAGGAAGCATGAAGTGCTCTAAAACTTCCTGGTATACGGCTGCGTTGACCTTGGACCTCAGAAAACACAGTGGACCAACACCAGCAGATGACATGGCACCCCAAACCATCACTGACTGTGGAAACTTTACACTGGACCTCAAGCAACGTGGATTGTGTGCCTCTCCTCTCTTCCTCCAGACTCTGGGACCCTGATTTCCAAAGGAAATGCAAAATTTACTTTCATCAGAGAACATAACTTTGGACCACTCAGCAGCAGTCCAGTCCTTTTTGTCTTTAGCCCAGGCGAGACGCTTCTGACGCTGTCTGTTGTTCAAGAGTGGCTTGACACAAGGAATGCGACAGCTGAAACCCATGTCTTGCATACGTCTGTGCGTAGTGGTTCTTGAAGCACTGACTCCAGCTGCAGTCCACTCTTTGTGAATCTCCCCCACATTTTTGAATGGGTTTTGTTTCACAATCCTCTCCAGGGTGCGGTTATCCCTATTGCTTGTACACTTTTTTCTACCACATCTTTTCCTTCCCTTCGCCTCTCTATTAATGTGCTTGGACACAGAGCTCTGTGAACAGCCAGCCTCTTTTGCAATGACCTTTTGTGTCTTGCCCTCCTTGTGCAAGGTGTCAATGGTCGTCTTTTGGACAACTGTCAAGTCAGCAGTCTTCCCCATGATTGTGTAGCCTACAGAACTAGACTGAGAGACCATTTAAAGGCCTTTGCAGGTGTTTTGAGTTAATTAGCTGATTAGAGTGTGGCACCAGGTGTCTTCAATATTGAACCTTTTCACAATATTCTAATTTTCTGAGATACTGAATTTGGGATTTTCCTTAGTTGTCAGTTATAATCATCAAAATTAAAAGAAATAAACATTTGAAATATATCAGTCTGTGTGTAATGAATGAATATAACATACAAGTTTCACTTTTTGAATGGAATTAGTGAAATAAATCAACTTTTTGATGATATTCTAATTATATGACCAGCACCTGTATATCTATATATATACACACACACACACACACACACACACACACACACACACACACACACACACACAGAGACACTACCATTCAAGTGTCAAGTGGGTATGATTTTGGTAAGAATGTTTTTGAAAGATATCTCTTCTGCTCACCAAGGCTGAAGTTATTTGATCAAAAATACAGTAAAATCAGTAATATTGTGAAATGTATATTTTAAAATGTAATTTATTTTGTTTATGTAATAGCAAAACTTAATTTTTAGCAGCCATTTTCCAGTCTTCAGTGTCCTTCAGAAATCATTCTAATATGCTGATTTGTCAAGAAACATTATCATCAATGTTGAAAACAGTTGTGCTGCTTAATATTGTGGACATTTTTTTAATAATGTTGATTGATTTCTTTCAAAAAAAATCTTACTACCCCCAAACTTTTGAACATTATACACTCAGAAAAAAGGCACAAAAGATGTCACTGGGGTGGTAGCCTTTCAAATGTACACCTTTGTACACAAAGAGTACCTCAAAGGTACATACTGCTACCAAAAGTGTACATATTAGTACCTAAATGGTACATATTCAAACCTTTTTAAATGGTACTTGTCCCAGTGAACTTTTGTACCATTTTTTTTCTGGGAGTATAGTACTGTTACTGACAGTATACTGATGACAAGATTTATAAAAAAAAATAAAAAAAAACCTACTCACACACATGCTCAACCAACTCTAATCACCGCTGCTATTAAAAACCCAAAGCAAACAAACTCAATATAATTGATAATAGATTAATCATTACATGTGCTAGTTGGTTCATCATCTGTCATCAGGCAGATGGTTAACAAGTGGTAAAAATGTCTTCCTCTCAGTTGTCTTATGAAAGATCATAGCCAGTGCACGTGTAGAATTCTTACATTACTGATCAAGAACCCATGGGTAACAGCTAAAAATCTGCAGGCAGCTCATGTACTTCACAACATCTGTGTTCAAATGAACACAATCAAAGATGAGCCAAGTACCACAGAGAAACCCACTACCAAAGTCCTAAGGATTTGACACTACACTAGATAAATTGGTAATTAGTTTCTAGAGACCTTTGAGGATATACTTAAAACATAACATGCAAAACAAGACAGACATTTCCACCAAAACACAATAAGGTAGACATGTCCTCAACAAATACAAATCTCTGAAGAAGAAACTCCTCCTACAAGAGAAAACGTGGAGACAGAATGCTTAAAGGATGCCATGGAGGTGTCAGGTGTGTCCTCCTCCCCCTCTCATCCTGCTCAGACCCGGTGTGTGTTTGTTCAGCTGGGTCCCAAACACAACCAGCCGTCTGCTGCTTGCTGAGGAGAACCAGGGGAGGGGAGGACCAGGAGGGAACAAAAGGCAAGCGTGGCTGGA
>RJVU01073043.1:9474233-9485617 GCA_003731715.1 Anabarilius grahami
GATGCTTGGGGTGGGGGTGGGTGGGGGGTTGTTGTTGGGGGTGTTGTTACCGCAGAGGTGGCAGCTGAAGGGTACGAGGGAGAGGGAGAATGAATGAATATGAATGAGAGAGGACGGCTGTCCTTCCACTGGACCCCCATGACCCAGCCAGGGGAACAGACCCTCTTTTTCTCCGTCTCCGTCTCCCTCTCGTACTCTTTGGCTGAGTGAATTGGCAGCAGGTGGGGGCACGAGAGCACATACACATATGCATTGAGTCAAGTGAGTCAAGCCGGTAATGACGATTAGACGTACGTGTGTGCGAGCGTGTATGCTGTGCGTGAGAGTGTTGGGGGGTGGGCACTCGAGGCTTGAAAAACCAATGCTTTCTATCTAATTTATGAGGTGAGGGGTGTGGGGAGAGAGAGAGAGAGAGTCTGACATAGGAGGGTCTGACAGTGGTTCCTCCATCCAGGATTTCTGGATCGATTCTGCAGACATATAATCATTGATTCTTGGATGGTCTATGGAAGATGCGAGTGTGACAAGGATCCTTACAGCTACACCTCCAAACAAAGACTTGAATGTTAGGAACTGTAAAGCTCCTAGAAAAACAAACAAACTCAACCTTCTTCATTTGGACCTGCATGAGATTTTCTACCCACTAAATCTTTTGAGTATGAAATCTGACATTTTACAGATGGTTTAAACAGATACAATGGGGTCTAAAAATTTGAGACTACTGAAAATGATTGTATTATATTTTATATTTTCAGCATAAAAATGAGTGAAACAAGTAAAACTGTAGCTTTTTTGCTAGCAAGAAAATCTCACCTTTTCTACAATGTCAATGTCATAAATCTGAAAAAAAAAAATTATACATGTATAACATAATTATATTAAGTAAACAATTTGTTCAACATATATAAGCCAATTCTATATTTTTATTTTTCAATTATTTTTTGATAGAATTATATACAATTAAAATAAAAATATATAAATAATTATATTATATTATTTAATCTGACCAAAAAAGAGTGAATACTAAGACCCCAGACTTTAGTGTTCATGTTATATATACAACAAAGCATTTGAAGAAATATGCTGCATGGCTTTGCAGTGTGACATGAATGTTTTTGTTGTTCAAATTATTATTTGTCTATTATTTCTATGCTATACTGATGCCTGAACACTAGGACAGAGATGGAGAGAGAGAGTAAGTTGAACAAGTGGATGAAAGGATGGGGGACAGAGGGATAATAAGGCTGCTGGTGCCACAAACACTCACACTTTTTCTTCCTTACACACACACACACACACGCATGACTGACTTATGTGTGGAAGCCTTCGCATGTCTGTATGAGAGGCAGACACCATGTAAAATGGGCTTCAGTCCATGTAAAACATGCAGCTTCAGGGAAAGGGAGGACGAGGCAGAGAAAGAAAGAGAGAGAGAACTGAAGACACTTTACTGCTTCTTTCCGCCACTATATCTGTCTTTCTCCCTTACACGCACACACTGGCCAGAAGGCTAATTACTCTGCCTACTGTCTATGTTCAACAGCAAGACAGCAGCAGACACAGGCCTGATCCAGCCAAAGGCCACACACACATCAACACACACAAACACAGGCCCATCATCCACTAAGAGTTCTACTCACCACTGCAGAAAATAAGACAAGCAGGGGAGATACTGGGCTAATACTAATAAGTGTTCAAATTTCACAACTATTGGACAAGTTAGGCCTACAAAAATTTGCCTTGCTCCAAAGGACACAGTAAACATGCCATATCAAGTACTTGTATACACTACTGTTCAAATGTTTAGAGTCAGTAAGATTTTTTTGTTAAAAATGTAAAGGGTTAGTTCACCCAAAAATGAAAATTCTGTCTTTAATTACTCACCCTCATGTTGTTCCAAACCCGTAAGACTTTCGTTCATCTTCGGAACACAAATGAAGATCTTTTTGATGAAATCTGAGAGCTTTCTGTCCCTCCATAGATAGCTACGCAACTGAAACTTTGACACTTAAAATAAAGTTCAGAAAGAGATCGTAAAACTAATCCATATGAATTGAGCGGTTTAGTCCAAATTTTCTGAAGAGACACGATGACTTTACTCACATATAAACATTGATCAGCGAACATGAACAGAAGCTCAACCGAACTCGCGTGAGACGTGAGAACAAACCTCTTGCTGAAGCTCAAACGTGCTGCGTAACACACAAGAAAGAACCTTATTGGTTCTCGCACGTGTCAAGCAGACATGCTTGAGCTTCTGTTTACCACAACTGATGTGTGAGTTGATGAATGTTTATATGTGAATAAAAGCCTAAATTTAATCTGTTCATCACATAAAGCGATGAAGTCTCTTCAGAAAATTTTGACTAAACCATTCAATTCATATGGATTAGTTTTACAAATTCTTTATGAACTTTTTAAAGCATCAGTTGCATAGGTGTCAATGGAGGGACAGAAAGCTCTCAGATTTCATCAAAAAGATCTTAATTTGTGTTCCGAAGATGAACGAAAGTCTTACGGGTTTGGAACGACATGCGGGTGAGTAATTAATGATAGAATTTTAATTTTTGTGTAAACTGACCCTTTAATATTTTTATTTAGCAACTACATATTATATTGATCAAAAGTGACACTAAAGACATTTATAATGTTCCAATAGATTTTTATTTTAAAACTGTTCATTTGAACTTTCTATTCATCGAAGAATCCTGAAAAATGTATCACGGTCTCCACAAAAATATTAAGCAGCACAACTTTTTATATTAGAATGATTTCTGAAGGCTGGAATAATGTCTGCTGAAAATTAAGCTTTGCCATTACAAGAAAAACTATTAATTTTTTTTATCATAAGAGACCTCTTTCAAAAACATTAAAAAATCTAACCAACTCCAAACTTTTGAATGGTAGTGGAACATTACACACAATATAGAAAACATACACAGAATGTATGACTTCTACCTCATTGCTTCCATCATGCATGTACTGAATGTTGTTTTGCATCATTTTGTGTATAAATGGAATATTGTCAAAGCTTTTGCTGTATTTTGGCTTTATTTTAGCTGGCCACCTGAATTAACAGAAGCAAGGACTGAAACAAAACTATAAAGTGCAATACTAAATTGAATAGAGTGCGTCTAGCAGCAATAAATTAAAAATAAGCGAGTAAAACAAGCGCAAAAAAGCATGAGCAAATGCATCCAATGAGTTCTGTTCGAGCTCTGTTCACTAGAGAAAATGATGGGTCTTTCTCAACAGCATGAGAAAGGCATTGTGAGTAGACAAGAAAGGGTGAAGCAATACTAAATTAGAGAGGTTTTTTTTTTTTGTTTTGTTTTTTGGTCTTTTCCAGAATATTTTTCTGTGATTCAAAAACATCACTGTGAGATGAAAGAATTACAGGGCCTGTTCACTCAAGGACAAAAATTCTGTTGTCATTCCTTGTCATGTTGTTCTAAACCTGCACAAAGAAGACTGTTTGAATGTTTCAGCTTTTGGAAGTCAGTGAGGTCCAAAACAACATTGGACAAACTTTTACTGTATGGACAAAATACACTGAGAAAGAAGAAAGCAAGTCACAGAAGAAAGCAAGTCATACATGTTTTAAGCGACATCATTTTCATTTTTGGGTAACTATCCCTTTAAAATTGTGAGGGAGGCAGAGGAACAACAACAGAAATTCAATAAATACATAAATAAATATATCTACTATATTTAACAAAGTCTCTATATTCTAAACCCCTCGTTGACCTTGTCCTTAACATCTCAGACACACATCCTACTGCACCAGAATCGTGATACAATGCCGCTAGTCTTGGTAAATGGAAAAGCATGTCAGTAGTCTTAACTGCAAAGTCATCAATTCGGTGTGGATACACACAGTAAAGCTTATATTTGAGAATCCCTCCTGCGCACACATTCACAAACACACCCAATTCTTCCCTCTCGTCTCCACATATAAACACACATGCACCCTGCACACAAACACACTGAGAAATTGTATGGCCCCGAGCCCTCATTTGCATGGATTTGCATGAGATGCCGTATGGGGATTATTTATTCATAAGCTATCGCTACATGCAGATTTCAAACAGACCGAGCGGTTCGCTGTCCTTCACCCTGACAGTACGAGAATACAGTGTTTGCTTCTGGACAGTCCGTGGTCTGCGTCAGTTCAAAATGAGTTCAATCCCATCCAAGACATGCAATTCACAATACAAATCAGCAGGAAACCTATTTAAATGAGCCATGAAAACAAAGGACCGTATACTTACACAAAGGACCTCATTGTTACTATTTTAAGCCATAGTTTTAAAATAATCTACATTATTTTATTTTTGCAGTTTTAAAAATAAAATATTTTTGTACACAAGGAGAATCATGATTTTTAACACTGAGCTGATCGGCATGTTTAATAAAAATGTAAAATTACAGAATTTGCTTCTAACTGCTTTTGTTTCTAATATTGCTTTTAAATGTTATGCATACCAAAAGAGCGAGGAGCATATTCATTACCATCAATCATAACCATGTTTGTAAGATGGTATAAACTCCACACAACCATGTTTTTAAGGACTTCACACCTTCTGACTATTCTCCTATCCCTCAATTTTACATTTACATTTATGCATTTGGCAGACGCTTTTATCCAAAGCGACTTACATTGCATTATACTATACATTTGTATCGGAGTATGTGCAATCCCTGGGATCGAACCCATGACCTTGGCATTGCTAGTGCCATGCTCTAACCACTGAGCTACAGGAAAGCTATATAAATAAATCAATCAATCAATCAATCAAACTTTACTTATAGAGCACTTTAAAACAACCAAAGTAGACCAAAGTGCTGTACAGAAGAATATATAATATTCTCCTATCCCTCCACCATCCTGACTTTTCATGATGTGTGTTGGGGACCTTGAGTTTAAGTTAAGGTGTAGAATCAAGTATAGAGGGATTATATAGGGAAATGTCTTTTCACATTAAACTTAAGAGACTAAATAATCCTTACCAATATTGTTTTATAAATGAAAATATACACAGTTCACAAGTTCGGGATGTAAGATTTTTTAAGTGATTTATAAAGAAGTCTTTTTTAAATGATTTCCAAAGAAGCTAACCAAGACTGCATTTCTTTGACCAAAAATACAGTAAAAACTGAAATATTGTGTAATATTATTACAATTTAAAACATCTGTTTTCTATTTGACTGTATTTTAAAATGTCATTTTTTCCTGTAATGGCAAAGCTCAATTTTCAGCAGCCATTACTCTAGTCTTCAGTGTCACACGATCCGTCAAAAATCATTCTAATATACTGATTTGGTGCTTAAGAAACATTTCTTAATATTATCAGTGTTGAAAACAGTTGTGCTGCTTAATATCTTTGTTAAAACCATTATACATTTATGTGTAAAAGCATCCTTGCCAAATAAATCAATTTCTTAAAAATCTTAGTGAATAGTGAATAGTAAAAGTATTATACGTACACGTACACACACACACACACACACACACACACACACACACACACACGTTCGTTTTTGTGAATTGTGGGAACATTCCATAGGCGTAATGGTTTTTATACTGTACAAACCGTATTTTCTATCCCCCTACACTACCCCTACCCCTAAACCTAACCATCACAGGAAACTGTGCACACTTTTACTTTTGTCACAAAAACTCATTCTGTATGATTTATAAGCCTTTTGAAAAGTGGGGACATGGGGTATGTCCTCATAAGTCACCCTCTCCTTGTAATACCTATGTAATGTCATTATACACATTTGTGTCCTGATATGTCACAAAAACGCGCGCACACACACAAACACCAACACCCACACCCACACTCACACAAAACCTCCTAAAAGACCAAATACATTTTTTACCTGTCATTTAGTCATTGATCTAAAGAGGTGGAGCTCTGGCAGCAAAGCAAATGAACCCACTCAGGTAAACAAGTGGCGAGCACATATTTAAAAACTTTAAAATTATAATGGTGCACACTATTTTATTTAATTTTTTTGTCCAAAATAATAAGAATTTCTTGTCAATAATCATCTAAACCTAGCAAATAATCAATCTGCCTGGGACACATTAAAGTAAAAAATTCACCTAAAAAGTCCTGAGAAGGCCCTAAAACCATTTAAGGATTACTAAATTCCCAGACATGTTTTTTCCCTTGAGCAACTGGGGCTTTCCCAGTCTGACCTTTGTCATAATGGGCTTTCCCACACAAAGTATGCATGCTAGTATGCTACTGAAATACCACTGCTAGTGGCACAAGCTACCGGTTTCAATTCTGCATTTAGACATGGTAACTGCTCATTTAAAACATATCTGCACAGCGGTTTGCTTTTCTATTGCAATACTCTTTAAGGGTTTAAAAAGAATTGGCATGTATTAAACCTGCTCTACATTTGAGAGGTTCTCAAAAGATATTTTACTCTGATGTTAACATCTGTCAGAATAACACCAAGTCAATACATACACTAATTTTAAAAGGTACAACTGTTGAAAGTGCTTTAAGAACTGTAAAACATGACCACATTCAGCACTACAGAGAATTGTTTGGAGAAGCATGAATTTGAGATTTGAGAGTCAGAACACGAGACGGAAATACAGAGCAACAGGAGAAAGAAAGAGAAAGGGTGTAGATGAGAGGTGAAGCTAAAGCAGACCCAGTCAGTCCATATAAGGCCAGTCTGAAGGAGGAGAGCAGCCTCAGGAACGTAAGCAAGTGTTTAAGACCTCTACACTGTAAAACATTTTCCACTGTTCCCAACAGCTCATTGATAATGCAGTGCAAAACATGATACCTTTTTAGGCCCAAAATAACCACTACCAACATTTTGCAGTAATATTTAATAGTCACGAGTTGTGTTGGAAACAAAAGGCTACGGAAAACATTGCTATGTGCTTGCTAGAGTAATCATAGCGATTTGCTATGTAGCAGCTAAACAGTTCAGAGTGTTTTTAACGAATTGTGATTTGGTTGCTAGGAAGTTCTGAGTGTTTTTAGTGCATTGTTATGTGATTGCTGAGGTATTCTGGTGGTTTCTAGGGTGTTGCTAGTTGGGTGCTAGTGGTTTTAGGAGTTTCCTTACTAGCTGAAGCAAAACAAAAAAAGATTACTGGTCCTTCATATGACTCGGTTCATTCCTTTAAAAAATAAGAATATGGAATTTCTGCCTAATTTATTGTCCACAAGACAAAAATCGGTCCCTTTATATTAGGAGTTTTTAACTACTATGTACTTGCATCAACAATAAGATCAATGTACATACATATGTATGTTCCCATATTGTATTGCAAAACAGTTCTGCTGCTATTGCGGTGGGATACAGGTAAGGTTACACTGTAAACCTGAATAAGTTGGGCTAACTCAAAAACATTTGAGGTAATCAGTTACATAAATTTGAGTTATGATGTTCCATATTTTAAGTAAGCAGAACTATCAAGTTTTGAGTTTGTAATACTCATGCATGTTAATTGCTCCTAACTTAAAGTACTGAGTTAGCTAACTCATACATTTTGATAGCAATTAACATAAAAGATTTAGGTTATTAACTTCTTTATTTTGAGTTCTTGCAAATCAAATGAGTTATTTACTTCACTGTAAATCCTAATAAGCGTTAGGGTTTACAGTGTAGGGACAGGTTTGGTGGTATGGTTTAAGGGTGGGTTAAGGTGTAAGGGAAGACTCAACAGTGTAATTACAGAAATTAATTACAGCTGTAAATACATGCAGTACAATGTGAAAACATGTATGTGCACAATAAGTGCATTGTCTGAAATGATTAATTTAAATGTTGAGTAGTTGTTAAGAACACCTAATATAAAGTGGGACTCAAAAATCATTAAGTTTGATTGCTGAGAAAAGTAATAGCACATTTCTTATCAACAAACCACAAGATTTGAGGATTCATTTGTGTAGCAACAACAATGTGGGACGAATTGCAATGGCCACTTGTGTTAAGCCTACCTCAAAGCAAGCTCACGCACGTCTTTAGCGTGATGGGTCCTGAAAGAAGCACATGAAAGACTTGCCAGTCTTCTTAAAAATGAGTATAATATCCCTTCAGTTCTGTGTCCCCTGCACTTCTATGTAAATACATGCACATACGCTCACCAAGACGCACAGAGGATTTCTGCATCTCAAACATATTTGATGGATTTACATACAGTGCAATAGCCTCGCTCGTTCCTGTAAAGGAGATGTGCAAATACTCGCATCCAGATACACACACATGGCAGCTATACATTTTAAATCAGCCTTCTCAGAAATTAGAGAGTGTTTCCTCTCTGAAGCAGAGCCTCTTTTTATTTCAGTATTAAAAAACAAATTCCAACCTGCTGTAAAGACTCCCTCCTTCTCTCTCCCCCAATAATCCCCCCACCCTTCAGTCTCTCTTCCTCTCTCCATCATCATCTCTCTCTCTCTAGCTTTCTCTCCACAGTATTTGCATAATTTCTCTGCCGTATTCTGATGTATGCGTGTGAATAATAAAGCTCATGGGCGCGGCGTGCCAGGCTGCCACTGTTCATTACGACCGCGCACAGCAAAGCTAGGCTCCGCAGGGCCCTCATTAGCTATTCCACTCAGAATAAAGGCTCACTCACTCTCTCTCCCTAATGCGCTCGCTCACTCGCACCCGCAACTCTCTCTTTTACTCTCTCTCTCTCTCACTCGCACACTTTTTTTCTGTCACTCACTTTTTTCTCTATTTCGTATTTTACTCTTTCACTCTAACTGGGGTGTGTATATTAGTTTAGGGTCAGCACTGGGAAAACTTAACTATTTAGTATCACTTCACAATAAGTCTGAGGGGGGAGTCTCAGTGTCATTTGTTGTTTTAGACTCCATTGACTTTGTATGGACAAAAACAGTTGAAATATTTTTCAAAATATATTTTTTTGTGCTTCACGCATTTTAATGCATTATTAAGTGGCATGAATTAACAATAAACAATAGGATATTTATAAATTAAGCAAGATTAATAAATGCTGATAAAATGTACAATGTAATTCACTGTAGTATATAAAAGCATCTGACAAAACAAATGCATCAAGCTTCATACAACTGGTTCAAATGGAACAAAAATGCATTTAAATTATGTTATTAATGGTTCAATTTAATTCAAGTGGTAACTTTCTCTTTATCAGTCAATATATGTTTTTGTAATTTTAGCTTTAAAGACACCTCCAGGCCTGTAGATGGTGCTGTATTTGATTCAGAACATTTCTCCCCATCTCCTTTCTATCTCTTTGGTCATAGTTATAATGACCGTGTTAAGATCCTTGCCCTCATCTGACCTCCATTGCCTTCAGAGTGAGACGACTCACTGTATAATCCTCCCACCGCTCCAATGTGCCACTTGACTACACACGCCCTTCCGCTCATACACGCTCACACATAAGCACCCAAAGACACACACACACTCTCTCTTCCTTCTCTATTTCACCCTTCCTCATTAACCACTGTTCTAGCTAATTAACACATCCAGAGAGCCATTAACATCTCCTCCCTGCACAGGGAGATGGAAAGGAGTGAGAGGGGAAGTCCCCTGAACACTGAAGGGCAAACACACACGCACACACACACACACACACTGTCCAGGTTCACCAGACAATGGAAGGACAGGATGTTGTCACCACTATGAACTCAGCTGTTGTTGAACCGAACTAGATTTTTTTTTAACTAATCAAACTAGTTTTGTAGTTGTTAAGGCAGATTGTGTCTCTAGGCTTTGTTAAGCAATACTTTGTATTTATCCAATGTTTTTTCTTTCCCCTGTGATAATTTCATCTACAGTCAGCTTTGGTGGTAATGCAATTGTTTAATGTCTGGAGTGGTAGCACAAACATGCAGATTTGATTCTGTTAAGAGTGTCATTGGAATCTGAGTTCCAATGACACTCTACCACCATTGTGACCCTAAATGAGACACCCCCACATTGCACCAAGGTGGCTGTACCTGAATTAATGTATTGTAAATTGCTTGAATAGCAAACTTGAGTACATTTTACAATAGCAAATCTGATATATAACAAGAATCATCAGGGGTAACATTTTACAATTTGTTAACATTAGGTAATTGGAATTCTGAGCTAAAAATATGAACAATATTTCCTACAGTATTTATTAATCTTGGTTAATGTAAAGTTCAACATACGGATACACTTTACAATAAAGTCTCATTTGTTAACATTAGTTAATGTATTAACTAACATGAACTAACAATGAGCAAAAGATTTGTTACAGTATTTATTAATCCTTGTTAATGTTAATTAATACAAATCCAGGTGTTAATTGTTTGTTCATGTAAGTACAGTTCATTAACTAATAATAACAATATTTGATTTTAATAATGTATTAATAAATGTTGAAATTAACATTAACTAAGATTAATAAATGCTGTAGAAGTGTTGTTCATTCTTACTTCATGTTAACTGCAGTAGTTAACTAATGTTAACAAATGAAACCTTATTGTAAAGTTTTACCCAACATTCTAATAAACTCTAGTTGTAAATTGTAGTTTAAAGTTGTATAAATTAACATGAATGCATTATGAACAAACACGATTTAACAAACAAAAGCATATTTAGAAATGAACATTAATTTTAATTAATGTTGTAATAAATGTTGTAAAAAATATTGTTGATTATGACACCTATAGTCATGCAATTACTCAAATTGAACCTTATTGTAAAGTGTTAATGAAACATACAGTACAAAGCTTAGATAATTCAAGATTAACTAAATAAAAATAGTGAAATTATTCTCGTATGCAACATTTGTTTCAGTTACTTATGTTTCATGGCTACACATTGTTGAATGCAGCATTTAAGATGGTCAGCTCTGGAGATGCAGTTACACTGAAAAGAAAAGAAATTATACTGGTCCTCCACCCTTGTTCATTCCCACTGTAACTACTGCCTTCCCTCTTGCCTGTGTGTGTGTGTGTGTGTGTGTTTGTCTGGTTTTGGTAGCCTGTGCGTGCACACCCTCCAGTGACAGATGGCGTCAAAGGATCATGGCTCTCATTGTCCTCTGATGGCTATTTGTGTATGTGGAGGACAGCCGTTACTGAAGGGAGAGACTGAAGCTGCTCCGCACACCACTGAGGCCCCCTAGACAGTGGAGGAATCAGGGCTGCTGCTGTAGTCACCGAAACACCTGAGAGCCGGGCTTCTCATCGACCCACACCCTCTACTTTAATTAACCAGTATGCTAGCAACATGGCCGGCAATTCACATCTCATCAGTATTTTAGTGATGGGAATGGGTTTTCTGGCAAGCACAGATCATTGCGCCATACAATAGTGATTTTTTCTCTAACAAAGACCTGATTTTGGTTCATAATGTTTTTGTTTTGTGTAAAGCTT
>RJVU01073043.1:9485708-9629688 GCA_003731715.1 Anabarilius grahami
CAACTGGCAAGTTACTCAATATTTTTACTAGACAATGGCAATTGTACATTTGTTATGAGTTTATTTTAGACCCTGGTCATATGAATAACATCAGAGCTGAAGTGAAGTGAAGTGACATGTGGCCAAGTATGGTGACCCATACTCGGAATTTGTGCTCTGCATTTAACCCATCCAAATTTAACACACCCGGAGCAGTGGGCAGCCATTGCTGCGGCGCCCAGTTGGGGGTACGGTGCCTTGCTCAAGGGTCTCACCTCAGTCGTGGTATTGAGGGTGGGGAGAGCGCTGGACATTCATTCCCCTCACCGACAATCCCTGCCGGACCTGAGACTCGAACCCATGACCTTTGGGTTACAAATCCGACTCTCTATCCATTAGGCCACGACTGCCCCAAAGAGATAACACATCCATATTCAGATATAAATTAATCAATAAAAATATACTTTTAATTGGGCAATCAAAATATATCCCGCTGTTCAAAAGAGCGGGGTAAGTAAGATTTTTTGTTTTGTTTTCTTGTTTCATTCTAATATGCTGATTTGGTGCTCAAGAAACATTCCTTATCATAATCACCAATGTTGAAAATAGTTGCGCTGCTTAATATGTGATACATTTTTTCAAGATTTTTTGAATGAATAGAAAAGATCAGGAATTATCAAAAAAAAAAAAAATGTTTTAACAAAAGTGTTTACTGTGACTTTTAATCAATTTAGTGCATCCTTGCAAAATAAAAATATTAATTTCTAAAATAAATATATATAATCTCACTGACCTGAATGGTAATTTTAACAAAACAGCATTTTTAATGTCATTTTGACTTGTGACCTAGGCTTGAAACATACTAAACTTCATGAATGCAGACACTTCCAGCTCTGCAAGCACAATTTTGCTATGAAATGTGTCCGAGTGCAATTCACAGCATTGCCATAAGGGGTGCTACAGTGGAAATTAGCAAAACCGTCTTACTTTACGGTCAGTTTTCTCTTTATTTCAACTACCATTAAAGTAATAGTTTGAAAATCTAGCTAAGCAAAGTAAACATCAATAAACTGAATATGTTTAAAGCAACATATCTTATATACAACACATCTGGTTAAATGAAACTGACATTTGAAGGGAACTCTATCGCCCCCTTGAGTACTGAGGTTTGTTACCGCCAGACCAACATGTCAAGTATGTTCAAACAGACCACATCAGCCATCTGGGTACTTCTGTAAAGTATGTTTATGGCCTTATTTTACAAGAATGGGTGAGGCTCTGTGAAAAGAATCCAGCAGTAAGCAGAGGAAACTATATGAATGGCTCAAAAAAGGCTGAACTGAAGGAGTGGCTGAGCAATGAGATGAGTGAATACCGCAAGGAAGAGGTGATTAAGGGCGAGAATGAGCAGGTATTTGAGTACAAATGAGTGAGACAGACAGGCTGAAAGGATCTGACTGTATTCTGGGCTGAGTTTCTAATTTAATTGTGCATTATTAAGTCACTCCTTCGGTGTGTCTGCCTCCTGGTGCATGCTGATTAAAAATTTAAGGCTTTGCCATGCAGCCACTAAGACACTGCCTCTCTCGCTCTCACACACACTTTTCCTCTGTCGGGTCCTCTGCTATTTCTTCCTGTCTCTCCTTCGGCTGAGCCCCACAGTCCCGTTTTACACGATCCCTCTGCTTTCACTGTTTCCCCTTATAGTGTGCACCCTCTTTCCCTTCCTTCTCTTTCTCTCCGCTGCTGTCAGGGAGCGCACAGCGCTTGAAGACCCGTGGGAATGTCGCCATGGTAACGCCTGCCACTCAATCCCATCTCAGATGTAAATGACCTCGAATTTTATTAGCGCACAATTTCAAGATCCTCTCATTGCTTTCTTCCCTCCCTCTCTCTCTCTCTACCTCTACCCCCCCACCCAAACCCGTCGCTCTTTCTCTCCCCCCCTCTAGTTTGCTCTGCACCCCACAGCATTCTCCATTATTATTATGCTTATATGCAGATCTGGATTGTATTCGAACCCAAATGAGAGGAATATCACGAAAATCTACATGTTTTTCCATATTCATTCCTTTCACATAAGTAAAGAATAAGAGAAATAGCTGCATGTGCCAAGGATGATGTATAGCTTGTGGATGTGAAATGCTGCCACTTGTGATTGTACACCTACATACATTGTTTTCTGTGCAAAAATATGTGTGGCTGTGTTATATATATTATAAACAGTTGTTTTGGAGGAAGTAAGGATGGTAAAATAGGGTTGACTGTTGTGGTTCAGCATACAATGAGACAGCTTGAATCTTAAAAGTAAATTTCAGTTCAGTGTGAATATTTTTGTTAATATAATTATCCAGATTTAAGCTACCTGATCTTTTAGCTATTAACTCTTGATTTGTAGTTTACCTGTGCAATTGTTTCATTCCTTGTAATTCATAAAAAATAAATTCTTATGCAAATAAATAGTCATCAACTAAGTACACTGTAAGCTATTTACATTTAAAAAAAATTTACTTAAATTGAGTTAACAAAACAATTCTTGAACATTTTGTTCAATGAACTCAAGGTGACGTGAAGGCCAAGTGGTAACCCATACTCTGAATTTGTCCTCTAAACCATCCAAGATAGCGCACACAGATTAAGAGCACTGAGTATTGAACAAACACACACTGCAAACCATGGACACACACAGCCGGAGCAATGGCAGCAATTTGCTGGGGTGCCCAAAGGAGGGATTGCGTGTTAGGTGCCTTGCTCAAGGGCACCTCAGTCGTGGGTATTGAGGGTGGAAGAGAGCGCTGTTCGTTCTCCTACGTTTTCTTGCTGGTATTGAGAATCGAACCCACAACCTTCGGGTCTGACAATCTAACCATTTGGCCACAACTGCCCCTTTAAATAGAAGAAAAAAACCTTTTCAACACAAGTACAGACTGGAATTGCCAACTTTGTAAATGGTTACAAAGAAAAATTGGCCTTCAAAAACAACTAAAGATCACACACAACAAGATTTTCAAGCCTTTCCAAATAAACTCATGCAGAAACATGCACCTTGTTACTAGGAGATGCATGACAAATGAAAATTTGTTCTAAAAATTGGCTCAAAATGGACTGGATGATATCATAGTCTGAAGCTTAAAAAAATACCAGAGCTTTGCCCATTATACACAATGCAATTTTCTGTGAAATCGGTCAGCTCCGACTACCCAGACTTTGGCAACTAAAGTCAACTCCTCCAGACTGAAAATCAAGGCAAAAATCTGGGCAAAAGTTGTGTAATGTATTCCAGCCTTAATTTAAGTTTGCAAAACAAGATTAGAACAAGTACATTCAAACAAATAACTCATAATTAAAGTTTTTAGTGGAACCGGAAACAGAAACGGAATGCAATGGCACATGCTAGCATGCTAAATATAGCTTTTTTACTCAATGTAATGTATGAGATGAGCAAGTAAGAAGTGACTGCGCTATCAGTAACAGCTATTGCTCAATGAGTAAAGCTTTAAATGCTGTAGTCACCCTCAAAGCTTGAGCACAATGGTAACCACAAAATTTTCAATGTAACTGAACATTAAACACTAACAAGTATTTCCCCTTACTCAAAAACATAACACTTAATTTCAAAATTTACTCCTCCAGCAAAGCATGCTGTGAACTAGAAATCCACTGTCCAGTTTCAGTTACCAAAAATGGTTCATGCAGTCAAAATACAATAAGGATTAAATAAACTTCCATTTTAGAAATTTAAGCGGACTGAATGTAATGGAATTAAGTTGACAAAATGTTCAAAATTTATACAGCATTTGCTGATTTTATTGATTTAAATTAAATTAAACAAGCAGCAAAAACATTTTTTTTTTGAGTGCAAAAAAAAAAAAAGTGAACAAGTCAAGCCACAAATCTCCATCTGAGCGAAATAGATATTCCAGAAGTGCCGTGTCCTACTTTAATTTGGTTCTGTACACATTACGTTTTATGACATTATTCAAGACTAGGGGCCCTATTATACACCTGGTGCAATGAGGCGCCAGGCATGACGCAAGTGTTTTTTGCTAGTTTCAGCCCGATGCAGTTATCATTTTCACATCCTGTGCCACGTTGTTTAAATAGCAAATGCATTTGCGCCCATTTGTGCGCATACAGGCGTGCTGGTCTGAAAGCGAGGTGTGTTCAGGCGCATTGTTAGTGTGTTGCTATTTTGAGGCAACTGAAATAGACTGCGCCATTGACCAACTGAAACCTGGTCTAAAGTCAATGGTGCAATTTTTTTTCATTATTTAAAGAGTAATATGCACCTATAAGCGGGTGCACAACATGTGTACACTCTGCTTGTTACACACATAGAGACGCGCAGCAGCACACTAACATGCCAAATATTAAAAATAAAAGGAATACAATGTAAAAGATTATTATTGTGTGCATAAAGATAAAAACGCTTTGGTGGAATCCGGCTTGTCCTGTAGATGGTCTGCTCGAGTGCTTTAACCTCGCGCACAAGCAGATCCGTTTCCTCGCTAGAGAAACGTTCGGTTTTTCTGCTTGCAAATTCCGCCATGTAAATAGCAAATCTGCCATGGCTCAAGCACAACTGGCTTTTAAAGGGTATGGGAGATGAGACTCTGATTGGTTAATTGCATGTTATACCCAAAACATACCCATTACTCGTTAAGAGAACAGGGACAACCAACCCTTTTAGACCATGCGCCGGACACGCCAACCATTTTTCCCGTCATTAAACTAGCAAAAGTAGATTCGGACATGCCCTAATTGCACTTGCGCCGTGTGCTTTAGACCTTCCGCTTTGATAGTTAAAATAGGGCCCTAGATTTGTTTACAGAATGCACTTTATTTAATATCCAAACTCAATTTACAATTTACAGATCGAGCATTCAAGAGGAGTGACAACCGCATTTAGCTACAGTGTGCATGTGGTCTCAGACCAAGTGAATCTGTGCTGTGTTGTAATTTAGCAGAGGCAGAGTAGGCCTGCATTCACTGCTGAATGCACTGAACTCCACTCCCACTACTCTTACGCATTTCTGTGCTTTGCGACAGCTGAGTTTCTCACCCAAGAATGAACTGTCTAGCTGTGCTCCCACACAGCTCCACTTTGTGTGAAATTATAGTGTTTTCTTTTTTATTTGGCTTCTGTGTTGGTCTCTCTATGATTAAACACTTGTTTGTTCCTCCAATGTGAAAGAGGATGGTGAGTGGTGAGCAGTACTAGTAATTGGAGGATCAGAGAAAGTAGTCAGTGATCAAAATACTGATTTTCTTTTTAAAAAATCAACTCGCTTTTGATAAACTAAGGTACATCTTGTCACATTGTCTTTGCACTGTTCACCTGCTTAGATGTAGATTGACCTTATAATATATAAAATGTAAATGTAATTCTGGTACTCATTGCAGCTTATTCTGGCAAAGAACCACCCACTTAGACAGGAGGAGACTATATGAGTGACACATAAAGCCAGCCAATCATATTGGAACTGTTGATTTGAGCCAGCCCTTGCTATTTCTGTGTGCAATATGTATCAGATGGTCAGTAAACAGACTGTGGGCGGTCCATAGACTTGCCATCTAAGGCTCGTTGTGCCAGGCTGAAACAATGCTACAGCTTGGGTAAATATGTGTTAACTAAGACACAATGTATTGACGTGCACAGCTTAAACTGTTCACAAAAGGCCAGCTAAATAGCCAAGAGCCTAACACTGTGTGAGGAAGAAATGTGGCTTTCCTGCAGGGATGGAAACACATGAGAGGTGAGAAAGGCAAGACTATCACAGGTATTCTGGGTGGGAATTATTCCTGCAGTTTATTTTTTTTAAGTACAAGGGCCTTTCAAGTCATTTCAATGATTAAAATGTAGGTCATTTAAACTCACAATCTGGCAATTTAGCTTTTGAAAAGAGCATCTCACTGTTTCGCACAGGAAACTAAAGACTAATTCTATGGCTAAATCAGTCTAAGAAAAATTAAACTTCATCAATTACAATTTTTGATATCGTAATCGTATATTTCTGTCACAAGACAATAAAATATTCTCTGAGTTATGAATCTAAAAGAGATCATGTGTGATCAAATATTCTTCTGTCTATAATGCATCAATGTATATTAAAAGGGAAAATTCACCCAAAAAGTAATTTATTAATTTATTCACCCTCATGTTGTTCCAAACCTGTATGACTTTCTTTCTTCTGCATAACACAAAAGCTATTTTGAAGAATTTTTTGTGACCATTGACTTTGATTCTATGGAAACAAAGACATCTGAATGTTTCTCAAAATATCTCCTTTTATGTTTCACAAAAGAAAAAAAGTCATGCAGGTTTGGAATGACATGAGGGTGAGTAAATAATAAAAGATTTTTTTTTTTTACTTTTGAATGAACTATCACTTTAAGTGAATTTGTACAGATTTGTAAACTACTTCTCATACTTCAAATATATATAGTGAATACTAGAAAGGAAAAGATCTGACACTGTTCCTGACCCTGGCTAAAGAACCTGTTGTATGAGCTCAGCTAGCAGTGTGATGATCACATGTTTGCTCATCATCACTGAGAAAGCATGTGAGAATGACCTCATCATTGCTGCACAGCCTTATTCCCATCAACCAGAGTGTGTCATCAATCTGTTAAGCAGTGGAATGGAGCTGCTTATATGCTACAGTGATAAGGACTAACTGAAGCTATTTTGTACTTTACCACTTACTTTTGCGAGCGGGATGTCACTAACGAGAATATATACCACAAAGGAAGGCAGAAAAGGAAGCAAAAAAAAAAAAAAACCCCAAATGAAGAAGTATCATAAAAATGGAAGAGGAAAAAAAAATAGCAAAAAAAGTGTCAAGTTTCAGTTGTTTTTTTAGGCTTTGTAGTAGATGGAGCTTGTAGTAAGTCTTCTCCTCATAGAAGCTGAAGTGGAGCAATAGAGAGCTCATGAAACATTGATAACTCAGATATTTACTTGGACCCCCCCAAACAGAGAAGAGAAAAGGCACATCCCAAATCATAAATTATTAAGTCTCCACTTCTCACTATGATCCTGACAGACATAACCTTCACTGTTTGATGGGCTCTTACTTAAGTAGGTCAATTAATCAGAATATTTTACCATTATTATTGCTGCCATTTTGAAGGATTCCACTTTCTTTACAGTAACTCTAATGATATTGGAAGTACTCCTATACATTTAATAAATTCAATTAAATTTTATATTTTATTTATATACAAATGTAAATAACATAAGTTGAATTCCATTCTATGGAATTTATAAATGAGAGTACATTTAGGATCACATTGTTGAACACAAAAATACACACTAAATGAGACCATACACAGTTGCTTAATCTCAGAGAATTGTGCCACATCTCTCCGCATGACTCACTACTGATATAATTCATAAGAACATTACTGAACATTACATTATTAACAATATTCAATATAATATTTCATCTGAATATCAACGAATTTCCTTATTATATCCCCATTAATCACATTACATTTTGATAGATTATACAACATTTTACAAAAAATGCATATACATTTATCTTTTATCGAAATACAAAATACTAAAACTACATTTTTTTTTCTAAAATGCTTTTTACATGTTATAGATGCACTGATTTGATCAAGCTTAATATTTATTATTTATTTATTTTAAAAACCATAGTGATATTATTATTTTATTTATTTATTTATTTGCTAGTTTAGGTTGTTATCGACATATTGGCACTGAACTTTAACCCTGACACATTCAACCCCAATATTTCTGATAGCTACAACTCTGTAACATTTAATACTTACATTTGAATGTAACAGAACATGGTGGAAAAACTGCCTGAAATCATTTAAAATAATTTAATCAGTCTATTGATATAAAAGTCTTGGCTAAGGACAAAAAAAGTTGAATTTGCTGATATTTTATTGAACTCTGTTTGCAGATATATACTTTTGACATTGTGATAGCCTGATGTTTCATTTTGCCCCAGTTCCACACTGAAATCTTACAGTGACTTCGGAGATGGATTTAGCAGTTAGATTTGAATTGGTCCTTATTTTCAAGTTATTTATTGCAAACAGATCCTGTGCCAGTTGAACTGAATTGGTCATATTGCACATAGCAGGGTCATAATGGAGACATGATCATCACAAAATGTCAAGCCATGGGCCCTCAATTGGAAGATCAGAAGCAGTGAACATTATAATCTCGTCATTAGTGTTAGAGAATTACTCTTATGAGAACAGCTGCAAAAGAGGAAGTGATGTGAGCTCAGCTTATCTGAGAATATTACATCACACACAGAGAGAGAGAGAAAAAGAGCGTGCGAGAGAGACTATTGTGACTGTACTCGGAGGTCCAGATGGCTGTGAGATTTACTCAATCTACCAGATTAACATAGGATAGAATAACTCCCCTGTTTTCCTTCACTCATAGAATTGCCTGACCACTTCTGTTGAAACCATATTAACTCTATGAAACCATTTTTAGCAGTAATGTTGTACACCAGTTCTTTTGTCCTGGTTTAGAACAGCAGTCACTGCAATAAAGTTTCATTAAATGGAACAGTAATAAAGATAGACCAGATAGGCCATAGCAGTGATTCCCTCAACACGTCACATTTTAAATGTCTCCCTAGTCAAACACACTTGGTTCAACTCATCAGCTCATTAGTAGAGACTCCAAAACTTGAAACTGGTGTGGTAGATAAGGGAGATATCCAAAATTTGTACTGTTGGCAGTATGGCACGAAGGTTGGGAACCACTGGTCATATTAGAATGATTTCTGAAGAATCATGTGACACTGAAGACTGGAGGAATGATGCTAAAAATGTTGCTTTGCCATGCAACACAGGAATAAATTTCAAAATGTATTAACATAGAAATTAGTTATTTTAAATTGTAATAATATATCACAATGTAACAGTTTTTCTGTATTTTTAATCAAATAAATGCAGCCTTTTTTTTTTTTTTTTTTTTACCAATCCCAATTTTTTAATGGTTTTTATTCTGTTGTGTCAGTAAACATTTTTGTAAACTTCACAATAATATTCTCTAACTTTATATTTGTGAATCTTCACAATGGGACCATACATTAACAACTTTTTTCACTGATATCAGAAGTGCTTTATGACTAAAAGATACCGACATGAAACAACGAATCTCATTCAACTGCCATGTCATTTGCTGGTGTAAGCATTTACTGTACTTCCTCTGCCACATGTTCTTTAGCTATAATGCCTTTAAACAGCAATGATGTGCTTCCTTTTCAGTGCTGACTGGTAGAAATGAGCGGAACAGGTTCACATTGAAAGCCAAATTCTCAGAATAAAAAGTGGGAAAGTTTCTGTGAAGTGACTGAGAAATGAGGAAGAAACTTGTACAACTAATCTTTTTTTCTTTTTTTTTAATCAAAAAAATATCAAACCATAAGATATACTTACTTGAGAAGCTTAACACCTTTCTGGCTTAAAACAAGAAAAGAAAAGAAAACAAGGTATAAAAAAATGGGGTCATTTATGGGATATATTCTGTAAAAAAGCAATTCTTAATATCTTAAACAATTTTTCTTGTAGAAGTAAATGCATGTTATCTTAAGGTTGTTTAGATAAACATACATATAAATCAATATGTTGAGCTAAACAACCTAAAATTAAGATATGCATATGGGATTTTTTTTTCTTTTTGCCACTGACAGTGAGAGAGAGAGAGAAATGCGTGTGGGTGGGTACAAAGCTCATTATTCTAGTCACTCATTTTCCAGCACCGTTCCCCCTTTACACCAAAAGGTGGAGAGAAAGACTACTGACAGAGATTGCCCTACACAATCTCTCCCTCCATCTCTCTTATGCCAATATTTCACAGCACCAGGTAATGCTCTCCGAGACCATTAGGGGAGTGCTATACAGACACTTCATAGTCTATCCGTTAAAAATACATTTACTCCTGAGCTTCTCTTCTTCTCTGATGTAAAGGTTGGTTGTCAAAACACACAGCTCTAGAATGACTAAAATGGATTGAGAGTTATAGAGGTTTAACTTCTATTTTTCCCAACTCACTCACAATGCAATACGGAAGACGAATACGTAAAATATTCTAAAAGGTAAGAACTTTGGGTGGAATGAGTTAAAATGCAGACATTTTAATATACCGGAACAGCGTGTCTGACTGTCCACTATATGGATACGGTTTAAAAGAATTCAGCTCGGCAAGCAGAGCAAAAGGGGAAAGCTAGCAGCATCTAGTGAGAGAACCGGACAAAAGCAGATGCCACAAAATGCCTCTCACACACACACACACACACAATCTCTACTTCCCTCTGCTCACTTTCTCTCTCTCCCTCCCTCATTTCTTTGCTCGTTTTTTCCCCCTTCCGTCTAATGTGCAGGGCTACAGAGGAAACTGAAAACTTTTCCAACTTTGCCTTCTTTTTTCCTCTTCAGAACAGGAAACCAAGCAAAAAATGTTTAGCAAGAACCCTTTTACTACTAAACCTATATGGAGATCAAAATTCCAGCATACTTGGGTTGATTTACACTTGTGAAACGCTACAGGGTGGCACTATAATTTTATCAGAGTAACAAAATGGTGTAATATCAGCCCTGTCCTACTTTTGATGAAAATGTTTTAGTATATAAAACACACATACATACATACATGCGTATGCATATCTTAATTGCATTGCATATAAATAAAGAGCAAATGGAAACCTTTACTTGAATGAAAAACTTTTGCTTCTCAGATTTTTCTCCTGAGTAAAAGACCCTGACCTGACAACATGTGAAGTTTAAAAAATATTTCAACAATGTCAAACTACACTAAGTTTTGCCATGAGACAAAAAACTGAATTCAAAAGCCTCATATTTGAATATGACTGCAAAAACATATAATACAGTTCAGGGGCCGTATTCACAAAACATCTTAAGGCTAAAAGTAGCTCCTAACTTGCCGATTTAGGAGAAACTCTTAAAAATAATGGGCGTGTCAGTACTAATTTTAGGAGTCCTAAATTTTTGCTCTAAGAGTATTTCACAAAGCATTTTAGCGCTAAAACTAGCTCCTAAGTCTGTGAAACGTTAGGAGTAGTCAAGAGGACTCCTAAATCACTAAGAGCAAATCACAAACAGTCCTAATCCACCCAAAGACACTGTACACCATTGAGGAAATAGCGATAGAGCCTTGGGTGCTGAACCTTTTCTTCATAAATGCAATACAATTTGATTTATAGATTTTAATCTACGATGAGACGCCAAAAAAAACTTTAACAAATAAATAAATACTGTCTGATTACCTGTGCCAGTGGTTTTCATGAGTTCACACTTACAAATGATTGAATAGAGTAAAAAATATATATATATATAATAAGTGTATTTGGTGTGCTGTCCAAGGGGATCGAGGGCTCCGAGCTTGAAATTTAGCCCAAAACCAAAGTTCTCCCCGTATCCCCAGCCGAGAGAGGAGCGGGTTGGCAGAGGGATGCAGAAAACCGTCAAAGTAACTATAGGCGAGTCGGCTCTCGTCTGTGTATATATTCCTCCTCTCGAGCTGATTAGAAAGACCGTTTGAATGTGTTCCTCCCAAACTTTGTTTATAAAACATAATTTGGTCGCTTGAATTCTGTATTCTCTTGAGATGCAGACATCCAAGAGGTGGACAATTAACTGTGTATACTAGTTTAATTAGTGACACTTAGCCTACATTTTAAAACCTTTATGGCAACAATATGGCAACATTTTATTTTGACTATGGCAACATTTTTATAAAAAATATTTATTTGAATAGGGCATCATTTGTATTTTAAAACCTTTATTTTAATGTGGAAACATGACACCTCATTCTACAATATTTCTATGATTAAATCGCTGACTCCTCCCCCATCAGCCAATCACTGTGTGTTTACTCCATAGCAACGAGGTCAACCCCGCCCTTACTCTTAGCTTAAGACTTCAGTCAATTCCTTAGTAAAAGTTTGTCTCAGCAGCTTTGTGAATAGGTTTTAAGAGAAAACTCTTAGCTAAGAACTTTTACTGCTATTTAGGAGAACTTTTAGTGGTAAGATAAAATGTTTTGTGAATACGGCCCCTGTATTATTGATGTAAAACTGTTTGAAATATGCTTAGTATGTATGGTATAAATAATATTTGCATATGCTATACATGTAATAAATACAACATTTTATTAAATAGGGATTTTTCTCACTTGGATGAGGATTGGTGTGGATGATTGTCTTTGCTTTTGCCAGATTTTGAAAAACCAACCTAATATCAGAATTTTACATGCACAGTTTAGCTGTAAATAGTCTATTGTGTCATTCAGAACATTGTAGATTAACAAAAAAATTCAAAAGTTATATTTACACTACTTTGCATTTTATGTGGTAGTACAAGTAAATCCAAGAAGATCTAACCAGTTTCCTCCATGTAACTTCCTATTAATGGGTATGCCAAATTTCTTAAAGGGGTCAAATGACCATATTTTAAAAGTTTATTATTTTGTTTATTGGGTGTACTAGAATACATGCTTTAATGTTAAAAAACACATTATTTTTCACATACTGCACATCATTGCAGCTCCAATATTCCTGATTACTCTAAAAATGTCTGTATTATTGTATCAGTTTGATACAGTAAAGCAGATAGACCAGAACCATTTGCCAGCACGACTTGAGCAGAAATTTTCACAGTGGTAAGTTTGTATTTTGTAACTCTCTTACCTTTCAGATTATATGTTATAAAGTTTGAATTTGTCTTCTTCACTGTAAAAACTTTTTGTCCTGAAGTGACAACATAAAATACAGTTTAAAAAAAACATATTAAAGTGTATATTTTTCATTCTCAGTTTCCAAAAATCATAGCCGGATGTATTATATATTACCAAGCTGGAAAAAGAGTAGGGGTGGTATTTCATTTATATTTTAATTTTTTTTACACAGCAGATGTTGTCAAACTATATCTGGAGCCTGCCCAGTGCTGCACATTTTGAATGTCTCCTTTAATAAAGATAGCTGATCAGCTGTGGATCAACTCATCAGCTAATTAATAGAGACTGCATGACCTGAGCTGGGTTTGTCTAATAAAAGAGCACAAAATGTGCAGTGCTGGGAGGCTCCAGGAAACCTCTGGTTTACACTCACATTAAAATGATACTTACTTTTTATGTAATGCTAAAAGACTGCTGCTCAGAAGACGTAGGGATGCTTTCTTCTCACAGAAAGAACATGTAACATGTATGTCAGTTATATCATTTTCTATTTTAAAATACATTTCCGTTAAAATTCATCTAAATATAATTTAAATTGATTTGACACACTTAACACATTATCATATCGCATATTGCATTTTTCTTCAATAACGTGCAGCCCTACTTCAGATTAATACCTTGATACACATATCAGTGCATTATATTAAATAAACTGAACTCTTTGACAGTTAATGCTGTATAATGCTTACTGGTTTAAAGGGCTGCCTGCTGACACGTCACTGATCTGAGGCTAGACAGAGAGCGATGATGTCACTGGGGAGAGGGATTGTCAGAACGAGAGAGTTCTCATTCTGTGGGGGGTGAACGGGTTCACTGAAACCGGTATCTATTTACTAGAGTAACTGAGAGACCTAGTGAGGTGTGGCCTTAGAAAACTGTATTGTGTACATCCAACACAGAAACATACATTCATGCATGAATAGGAACATGAGTGTTCATATAGGGATAGTTTACCAAAGAACAACAGTAGATGCCCATGTTGATTGAGTGCTTGTGTAAGGGAGAAATATTTTATCGGTCTTAACTGGAGAAAAATAGCGCACTGTACAAAGATTAAACTTTCTAGAGCGCATATGGACCACAAAACCAGTCATAAGGATCAATTTTTTGAAATTTAGATTTATACATCATCTGAAAGCTGAATAAATAAGCTTTAAAATTGATATATGGTTTGTTAGGATATGACAATATTTGGTCGAGATACAACTATTTGAAAATCTGGAATCTGAGGGTGCAAAAAAATCTAAATATTGAGAAAATCGCCTTTAAGGTTGTCCAAATGAAGTGCTTAGCAATGATTATCCACTCACAAAAATACATTTTTGATATATTTATCATTTAGGAAATTTACAAAATATCTTCATGGAACATGATCTTTAATTAATATCCTAATGATTTTTGGCATAAAAGAAAAATATATAATTTTGACCCATATGTATTGTTGGCTATTGCTACAAATATACCCGTGTTACTTATGACTGGTTTTGTGGTCCAGGGTCACATATGTCAACCATCCATGTTCACACGCAGTATTAAAGGCAGTATACTCAGCTGTACGCAAGTGCTTATCGTTCGCATCAAAACTGAAGTATACTTTAGACTAAAGGGGTAATTCGCCCAAAATGAAAATTCTGTCATTATTTACTCACCCTTAGGTTATTCTAAACCTGTATGACTTACTTTCATCTGTGAAACACACACAAACAAAATATATTTTGAAGACTAACCACTCTGACTTCCACTGTATGTTTAAAAAAAAAAAAACTGAGACATACTTTTATGTTCCACAGAAGAAATAAAGTGGCTCGGAAAGACATGAGGGTGAGTAAATGACAAAACTTTCATTTCTGGATGAACTATCCATTTAAGTTTTATTATACAGGAGTGTCTGTTAAATAAGTATACATGGAAGAGCACGTATGTAAAAATAAAGACAAATATGAACAATTTCATCTCAGCTTTCCTCTTAGATACCGACTAAACTATTGGAGTTTTAAGGATTCTAGACCACCAGTGATGATCCCCAAAATGGCTCTGTTATTACAATGTTCCATTCCACTAAACTGCACAGCGCTGCTATTGGTTTTTCTGCTTTAATGTGTGCAGGTGGTGCTCCATAACCGTTTTTTATGATGGCAGGGATCTGCAGTCAAGTGGACACAAATCGATGTCTGCCTTTTCTCCTTTCACACTCTGTTATGTACACACACATGCACAGACACACAAACAAAAACTGGGGTGCCTTATAAAGGAAACCTGCCAGACATCATCAAAACGCTGCACTACAGATTCCTGACTTGATGCCATATCAGTCCCTCTTTTATGACGGCACCAGCTCCCTGTCTCCTGAGACATCCAAGAAAGCTGATCGATACATTTTGCAATTTTTCCACCTCAGCTAATTAACAAATAGACAGAGGCAGTTGTAAACGTTACAAAGTATGCAGCTATTTGATTGGTTGATTTTTTTGTTTGTCAGTGAAACCCTCTGGTCATGTGACGACAGTTTGCCGATCTGACTTGCAGCGTTTTCCAATTAGTGATTCTAGAGAGACAGTGAAGTCTTCACAAGGCACATGGTGGAGCCAGTAGCTTTGGCTTCAGGAGGACAGATCTGTGAGGCTAGTGGGGAGGCTTGCGCTTTAAACATGTGGAGGAATTCATTTGAATGCAATGAAAGTACTGAAGGGTTGGCGGTAAAGCTAATCAGGAAGATGACTTGTGTTGGCAATGTATAGCCTGTGTTAGACTGATACATTTCTAATGCAGTCAATGGTTTGCATATACACAAGACAATAATTAATTATATAAAAATCCAAATATATTGACTAATTATAAACCTGATTGTGTAAACGTAATTCTTGAATATGCAGTTATATATTTGAAAATATAAATGTAGCTCTGAATATATTTGTATAACTTTATGATCAAGAAAACTGACTGACAGATACTTGTTTTTCATATTTCACTTAAATTAGATATTAAGAAGGGGATAATCCATGGCTAGCTGTGCATTAAATGATTTTAAAGCACAACACGAAGGCAAAGAACTGCCCGACGTGGAGTGCATTCAAATCGTTTAATACACAGCCAGGTGTGTATTATCCCACTTATAGCATGATCATTTGCCAGCATTGATAACTTAAAGCAGTTATTGATGTTTGCAGCTTAATATTTGACCGGAAGAGTAAAAATGAGTTATTTTTGGCAGTTATGACTCGTTAGATCTGGCATTCTGCCTGCTTTGAATCAGACACAGAGATAAAGTAGTGCGTACGATTACAACTATTTTAATGAATGAATTATAGCATTTATTTTAATTTATTACTGAGAGATAGAGAGAGAGAGATGTCTCTCTCTATTAACAATGAAGAGTTTAATAACTTCAAAACCAGCGATATTACCCCCTCGTTGCTGAGAAATATAATGTAGCGATTCGGTAGCGAAGCCATTTAATTAATAAAAGTCACGGGGCAGCTTTCTGTGCTCCTGAATGTTTCTGTATGCGCAGCACAATCTCCAAATGACATATGTGTGTGTGTGCTTCAATGAAAACAGAGCAAGTGACGTGAGAGTGTGTGTGTGTGTGTGGGCATGTTTTTGTGAAATATCAGGACACAAATGTGTATAATGACATGGGTATGACATAGGTATTACAAGGAGAGGGTGATTTATGAGGACATTCCCCATGTTCCCATACAGAATGAGTTTTTGTGAGAAAGTAAAAGTGTGCACAGTTTCCTGTGATGGTTAGGTTTAGGGGTAAGGGTAGTGTAGGGGGATAAAAAATACGGTTTGTACAGTATAAAAACCATTACGCCTATGGAATGTCCCCACATTTCACAAAAACAAGTGTGTGTGTGTGTGTGTGTGTGTGTGTGTGTGTGTGTGTGTGTGTGTGTGTGTGTGTGTGTGTGTGTGTGCATCAATGAAAACAGCAAGTTAATGTAGAACGGTGATCAAACTTACTTGGAACTACCTGTGCATTAGGCGGTTTTATTGCATACCTTCTAGCCAATCAGAATAGAGTATTCAGACAGACCATGGTATAAGATGCTTTAAGATTAATGACGCCAATCTATGAGTTCTAAAATGACTTCCAGTCTATGGCCAGATTTACATTTTTAAAAACAAAAACAAAACAAAATACTTGCATAATTTGCCATTATTGTGTCTTACATAAAGCAAAAAAATAAAAAATTTTTTATAAAAACTTGCAAACTGCTTAAATGAAATAAAAAACACATATTGCCATAAACCTCAATTTATGAACATTTTTTACACTTGTGCTAAGTGTGGTTCTGCTATCTTTAAAATAAATGTCACTGGGTTTGAACACTTTCCACAAATTAACTTGAAATTAATTTAATTAACTGTGATTAGTAGGGGTTGCATACCAGAAGCCAGGTGATTGGAGGAAAGGAGTAAAGTAATGGTGCTTTATCAATGCATGATATGGTTCGGTACGGCTCGGTAAGGCTCACTTTTTCATGCTTTTCCACTGCATGGGATGGCTCGGTATGGAACAGCTTGCTTAAATAGTACTACCTCGGTTGAGGTTCCAAGCATGCCGTACAGATACTAAATGTGATGTGTAAACAATGCAGATCACTGATTGGTCAGAGAGAATCGTCACTACCAGCGTCATTGGATTTGAAACACGAGACACCAAACCTGCTAGATTTAAATACTCAGTAACAGCCACCGCAGTATCATTTGTTTGCATGACTTTTTTTACATATATTTTTTTAAACGACTTGAAATAAGAAATGGCTGTATCATGGTCAGTAGATGAGGTGCAGACTCGATGGTAGCTGAGGAGCAGAACTACGGCAGTAAAGGCGGCGCAACTATAACGATCAATCTATAATGCCACCCACTTTGAAGCTGTGCTAAACTGCAGTGGAAAAGCAAACCGAAAGTAAGCAATCGGAGCCAAACCATACCGAACCGAGCCAAGTCAAGCCGAGTCGTTCCATGCAGTGGAAAAGCACCATAAGAGGGATTCATGATGTCAGCCAAAAAAGAAAAATAGATTTAGAGGCAAAGCAACTAATTATATTTTGATAAAACCCACCGAAATACACAGCATTTAATACTTTACATATTTCAATTATGCGCAACAGATGATTTAAAGGGTTAATCTCCTGTTTACAAAAAAAGTAAAATATTCACTAAACCTGAAACTTAATTTAACTTTATCCCATAATTTACTCACCCTTAAGCCTTCCTGGGTGTATATGACTTTCTTCTTTCAGCCAAACACATTCGGAGTTATATTATTAGTTATATTATATAATATCCTGGCTCTTCTCAACTCTGTAATGGCAATGAATAGCGCCCGAGATTTTGAAACTCAAAAAAGCGCATTATATCATCATAAAAGTAATCCATACGACTCCAGTGGGTTAATAAATGGCTTCTGAAGCGAAGCGATAGGTTTTTGAAAGAAAAGAGTTTTAAGTATTTTAAGACTAAGAAAAGTTTTAAATATTTTAAGACCTTACTTTTTCTTAATTTCCCAGCACTAAAATTGTTTTCTTTCTCAAATTTTGCTTCAATTTTTGAGTGCAAAAAAAAGAGAAGAAAAAAAAAAGACAGTGGAAAGTCATGGCACCATGCACATCCTGGTCGTGTGACATTGTAACTCTGGACTGGTAAACAAAAGGACGTAGGTTTGAACCCTGCTCAGAGAAATGCATGAACCATCAACACTGTGCCCTTGAATTTACCCCTAATAGCCCCTGTAATAAGTGTAGTGAAACTGCCAGGATAAATATCATCTGCTAAATTTAGGATTTTACATAATCAAAATATGAATCATTCCTTTTAATCATTTGAAGACTTAAGAGTTAATGTTATAGCTGCAGTGATCATATGTTACCAATGTAATGACCACAGAAAAAGAGACTGATATTTAGCAGCACTGCCATATCGTAGGAGGCTACTTTACTGAAAGTCATAAAAATGGGTAAAAAAAAGGGTACTTTCGCCAGTGACTGAACGAACACACTGCAATCTGATTTTCAAAACTATCGTCAGGTCTTAACGGAGTGAGAAATGGTAACGAAGACGCATGCTCAACAACATTTTTCTTAGAGCACATCAATGTTGTTCATAACCACACACACACACACACACAGAACCTAGAGCCTCTTTTCCAGCGCAACCAATCAATGAAACGTTGCCTAGGAAACAACCTCTACCCTTGGGAGGCTTTTCATAGATTTCTCTCTTTCTTGATGTTCCCTCTCATTCCCGGAATACAGCAGTTGGGTAGAGTGAAGGCAGAACCGAAAGCCGGTTTTTAACATTTGAAGCCCAATGTTCTTAAATTAACTTGGTGAACGAACTACATGTTCCAGATGCCACTTAAAATGGAATGACATGTGAAATGCATGTAGTCATTGTGTCCTGTGTTTGTGTAACACTCGCTGTTGGTTGCATCTGACAGAAGGAAATCATATTAAGGTGACCAAAGAGCAAAGCAAATGAAACAACATGTCTTGCTCCTTGCAGAAGTCTAGCTTACAGACCAATTATGATAGACCAATTGTGATTCTAGTGAATCTAGTTCTTGCCAGCAAAAAAACATGATTATAATAGTCACTGACCTCACTGAAAGCATTTGAAATGTCCTGTGAAATTAAACAATTATCAATAAAATGCACATGTTTTTTTTAAAGGGTCATGAAACACTAAAAAAATGTTTTGGTACTTAATGATGATAGATAATGACGACAAAAATATGCATACGGTTGAAGCAGTACATATGCAAACAGTTTGCCATTTATTTGTAAATTAAATTACATGCATTATGTCTGATGTATGTTTGTGGATTGCATTATGAGCTTTCAAAACTGTGTATAATGTATTTGTGCATTTTGTTAAGTGCAACTGAACATTTGTGAGAGGTCTTGATACCATTAAAGCAATAACCGCAAAATAAAACTGACTGGACTGCAGATTGTTGTGCTCTGCCCTCATCCTCTCTGCAGCTTTTCACACCTACTTCTGACAAATACTTGAGAGATTGATAAATTTGTTGGAAAAATACCTGATTGGGCCAGCTGTAGTCTTACCTGACTAACAGACTCTGTGGGTAGTGTCAAAAGACAGAGAGCTTCAGTTAATCTTTTCCTCTAAACTAAACAACCAAATAGTGAGCAGATCATTTAAAATGATTGATTGATGATCTGATAGAGTGAAGGAACGAGTATTGTCTGATGTTATGCTAGTCTGTTTTTGTTGACGTTTGATGTTGTTAGTCTGCACGTGTCTGTCTGATCAGGACATATCCTTTCATCCTCACACGTCACTGCCTTGTCATACAGTGAAATCCAATAAAGTAACTACATTCACATTGACTGAGCATGGTTCTTGTGCACAGCCAACAGAAAACAACACAATTCCACCTAAAACTTTAAAAGGGACCTATAATGCCCCTTTTACAAGATGTAATTTAAGTCTTGGGTGTCCCCAGAATGTGTCTGTGAAGTTTCAGCTTAAAATACTCCACAGATCATTTATTATAGCTTGTCAAATTTGCCCCTATTTGGGTGTGAGCAAAAACACGCCTTTTTGTGTGTTCCTTTAAATGCAAATGAGCTGCTGCTCCCGGCCCGCTTTCCAAAAGAGGGAGTTTTAACAGCTCAAGCTTGGAGCTCAATACCAACAAAGCTGGACAATCTTACGCAGCCAAAATGACAGTTGTTAGTAACGGAGTTCAGCCTTACATTGTTCAAACCGGAGTTGGACACTTATCGAGAGACTCTGGAAGAAGTTGGAACTTTTAGAATGCAACTGGACGTTTCTCAATGGTTAGTGGATAAATTTATGTAGTTGCTGTGGAGTTGATTCGACTCATCGACTAGCATGTGCCGTCATGTTAATCTTTTGTGCAAATCCAGCATTGAATTGACCCTCATTTGTGAAGCAGTCTGGCGTAAAATGACAGCATGCCAACAACACTCTACTACAACAACTCTTCCTCTTCGCTAAAGCAGCCCAACGTGGCCTCGCCCCCTTTCTTGCGTGTTCTCAGGGGCAGGGTTTATGTAAACTTTAGGGTTAGTGATGTCACTAACCCAGGAAGAAGCTTGTTGTAGTCCCTACCAGCCGTTTGTTGTAGTCCTTAAACAGCACATTCTTTAAAGGTGCCCTAGAACTTCTTTTTAAAAGATATAATATAAGTCTAAGGTGTCCCCTGAATGTGTCTGTGAAGTTTTAGCTCAAAATACCCCATAGATTTTTTTTTTATAAATTTTTTTAACTGCCTATTTTGGGGCATTATTAAAGTACACATGAAATCAAAATTGACCTTATTTATTTTGTTAGCTCAAATTGCTAGTTTTGTGGTGAATAATTAATCCGTGCAAGTCAATTCACACACAAAAATTGTTTGGCTTCGTAATATTTAATCAAAATCTGAAAATGCTCCTCCCCTCTGCAACAGTGCAGCTCCAGACGTTAATACTGGCTGCCCTTGTGTAATGCCTTTCATAATGTTGGGAACATGGTCTGGCATATGCAAATATTGGGGGCGTACACCCCGACTGTTACGTAACAGTCGGTGTTATGTTGAGATTCGCCTGTTCTTCGGAGGTCTTTTAAACAAATGAGATTTATATAAGAAGGAGGAAACAATGGAGTTTGAAACTCAGTGTATGTCTTTTCCATGTACTGAACTCTTGTTATTCAACTATGCCAATATAAATTCAATATTTAATTCTAGGGCACCTTTAAAAGAAAATCTCCCTTTGCGTTGAACTTTGAGCGTCGTAACTTTGCAGATGTTGTTTATGCTCTAACAACATTACACAATAACTAAAGTTTAAAAAGTGAAAACATAATCAGCCATCCCTTTAACACTGCTCTTTTGATGGCATGCCAGCATAGCTTAGAATAAAAAGGACTAATCTATTGGATATTTCTCTTGAATGTCCTTGTAGAAATGTATGAGCAGCTATGGTAAAGGAACAATAAATGTGTTTTTCTTCATGGTTAGGTGGGGCCTCCTGTATCTAAATGCTTAGAATAATGAAGAAACAAAAACAAAAAAAACCATCACAATACAGGTATTACAGACTGACAATTAGGGCTGTCATTTTAACACATTAACTTAATGTGATTTAAAAAAAAAAATAATAGCATAAACATTTGAATTAATCATGAACCACTGACCACAGGCAAATCACCTCACTAAAACACAAAGAGAGCAGGCAACACAGAATACTATAAAACTCCCATGGCTGCCTATGTACACAGACCAACAATTTAAAAATATTGTAATGCATGATGACAAACTCAGGTTTATAGCTCATGTTCAATAGAATGGAAATAACCATTACAAGCACTAATGACTTCTAAAGCCACTTTTGTGATGTCTATTCAATACTTTACTCATCTACCACACCCTTGTAATGTCTTTGTATTAATTTTATTCGAGGGCTTTTGACAGTAAATATTAATATAGACAAATAATTGTGGTTAACATGATTACCGTAATCAATATGATTGACTACACTTTTTAACCAAATGCAACCTACTGAAAATGTATACAAAAAGTTTGAACAGAATCTGTACAGAGTCTGTACAATCTGTACATGTCTGTACATGGGGTGAATTAACTGCAGCAATTTTTGGAGAGCTAAAAGAATAAAAAGTAGGATTTTCAATACAGCGCTCAGCTGTAATAACTGTAAAACATACTCACACAAACCATCACCATCCGAAAACATGAAAACAGATTTGAAGACATATTCATTTACATCCAAATGCCTGATTGACACAAACACCCCCCACCTGTCAAACACTCTTCCTTTGTTATCCATCTCCCATCATTTTAATAAGATACGTTGGGTTTGCCATACTTTTGTGAAGTTACATTGCACAACACTCCAACACATTAATTGACTGGAGCTCCGATTCGTCTCTTTACCCTACATTTCCATTCTCTTGCCATTTCTACATACTGACACTATACTATTCAACAGTGTCAATTATTGAATGCGAGATACTGAATATCCAATTGGCCAGAACAAATAGACACAGTGAAATGGCAACTATGCTTTTTCAAAAAAGTCAAATAATAATTTCTGTAAAAAGTGTGCACAGAGATGTTTTGAATGAAACTTTGGGGCCCAGTGAAAAGAGACTCTGGTGCTATATCAGCACAAAAATTCTAAACAAGTGATAAAACTGAAAATTTGTTTAAGAAAATGCCAAAACACTATCATCTTCCAGAAACAACTTGTTATGAAGGGATGTTCAACATGACAAACATAATCAATGATAAATACATATCTGCCACACAGGGCACTATTATTATAGTTTAATCAAGAACTAAACCAGCTTCTGTGGATAGATTTCCTTTAGTTGTTTTTAGTGATTATCAAACCTACATAAATCTATATTTTAATCTATATTTATATATAAAAACGTCAAAACCTATTGTTACCGTTATTATTTTCTTCAACCATAATGAAATGAAAACACAGTTACAGTTTCCTTTCACCACCTCCTCCTCTTCCAGGAGGTTGAATAGTTGCTGACAAATAAATGCATTGTAAAATCTTGCTGTTGAAATCAGCACTGTATTATCAAGTAGGTGGCATGTACCTAATATTGCAGAAAATCACCTTTAACATCCTCTCAAGGTTATGCGTGTTTGAAGTTCTTGCATGTTGCAGTAGCTTATCGTGTGAGATCTGCAGCTCACATGGTGTTGATGAACCTGCAGGTTTCAGGTGGATTGTAGAGCAGTAGTATTAGCAACACAAGCAAAGTTGCCTGGCATGTCTTTAAGCAGCTGAAAATAGCAATAGGCTATGGCAGATTAGTGCCAAGATTGTGCCAATTTAGTACAGAATTTGCAGTTGCATATTAGAGAGAAGAACTAAAAGGGTAATTGTATTGTTTAATAGTACTTTCACTTCATGTCTAATTTTCTATCATATCCTATCACAGTTATCTAATTGAACCCCAACCGTTCTAGTACCAGGATTTGATCACAAATCTCTCATTTCTGAATACAACGCAATTTATTCCAAACAGGGCTCCAATATGGGCAGTTATGTATGTTAGCTAAAGGGTAAACGTACTTTCAGAGCCATTTTCAGCTTTTACTGGGTATGCTTATCAAAGTGACAGAATGGCATAACCCTGCCATTGCTTTCTGAGCTCAGGTGCAGGTTTGGTGATTCTGCCAGCAGAGGCTAGTGAGGAGAGCTGAGGCACTGTAAAACACAAACACACACACACACACACACACTCTGACTGCTGGAAGCCAGACAATTAAGGGGATGGAGGACGGGCACATTTGCATACATATTAAAGTGAGACCGTTATAGAAGAGAAAAGAGGGAGCAGGCGAAAGATTGAGGCGGGGTGGTGGGGGGTATGGGGGGTTGTAGCGATAGAGAGAAGGAGAGAGAAAGAGAGAGAGGGAGTGACTAGAAGCATATGAGCGAGCCTTTCTCATAGATCTCTTTCATCAAAACACACAGGGCCCCGCCTTTGCTTGCGCATAAATCTACATCTCTTTAACAGGAGGCTTTCTGGTCCACTCAGTCTGGGCAGCAGAGTAAGTCTGGCACAATAATGGTAAGAGTAGAGATGGCACTGCGGAGCTGCACTGAAGATCAGAAAAAGCACCTGATAACCACAGAATACATGGTATAACCTCTCTTTTCAGAAATCAAGTTGCTGCACCATTTTAGCCGGGTTCTGATGCCAGTGACGTAATGCAGAAAGTGCCCACTGAATCCTTGACAAAGTCACTGGTTGTAGAAATGAGATAGAAGAGGACAGAAGTGTGACCAAGACGCTGAATTCTAAATAAAAACAATAACTTGCTTTTAATTTCATCATTTTTTCTTATAATAATGTTTTTCAGTGGGTGGACGCGCTATTAAGTTTTACGGCATAATGGAAGATTTACAGTTGTTTTCTGGTGAAAAAAAAAAAAATCAAAGATTAAGCATTTAGAAATTAATTATGAGTAGAAGATTGTCATATCTAAAACAAAACTTTTCCCTGGTAAAGGTCAAAATTTAAGTTGTCCACTCGGGCTGTGAATGTTCATTGTCCAGAGCACATGATAAGCAGCTGTAAAGTATTTTTCAGCATCAATCTTTCATGAATATGCCCCAAAATATAAACACAATTACATTTATTTCAAACTATTAGAAAAAAAATAGCTTGTCACTTGTGCAGTACCCTCAAAAGGGAAACCTGTGCCTTATCTCCCCCTAAGGGATGCAAGTTATTACTGTAAATATCCACCCTTAAAAGAAAAAAGAAAAAGAAAAAATTAAATAGTGAAATGTACTCACCCTCATGTCATTCCAAACCCATAAGACTTTTTTTCATCTTCAAAAACTTGAGATGTAACAAAACCTGAGAAGTTTCGGTCCTTACATTGAAAGTGCACACAACCAAACTTCTGAAGATCCAAAAAGATCATAAATGCATCATAAAACTAATCCATATCAATCAAGTGGTTTAATCCAAGCCTTGTGAAGAGCTACAATCACTTTATATGAACAGATTTAATATAAGGGTTTATATTACTTTTTCATTTGACTTAGCACATAGAGCGCATGAAATATGGTAAACACAGAATGTTAAACGTTCATACGTTACGCAGTGCATTAGAACAAACCTAATTGGTTCTCACACTTCACACACGTTTTAGCTTCCATGCTTACTATGCGATGACCTTCATGCATGTGAGTCGATTGTTGTTTATATGTGTGAGTAAAAACTTTAATTAAATTTGTTCATCATATAAAGCGATCTTAACTCTTCACAAGACTTGGATTAAACCACTTTATTCTGATTCGTTTGACGGCGCCTTTATGACCTTATTGGGTCATCACAATTTTTTGTTGCATGGACTTTCAGTGGAGATACAGAAACCTCTCAAGTTTCAATAAAAAAATCCTAGTTTGTGTTTTGAAGATGAAGGAAAGTCTCATGAGTTTCAAATGACATTAGGTTGAAAAAATTGTGACAATTTTTACTTTTTGGGTGAACTACCCCTTTAAAGTCACAAAGAAATATATGTCTTTTCTGTTATATTGTGACATACAATCAAGTGTGATGGATTATTGAAAAATAAAAAATATATAGGGTGAAGACTTTGTTTTATACATGGGTTGTTGATTGGATTTTAAATGTTGCACACAAAAATAACAATATTAATAAAACAATATTACAAAAATATTAATTAGGTACAATAGGTTTATTTAACATGAAGTAAGAATTAGTACAGAAATGTAATAATCAAATGTATTATTAAATATTGCATAGTCTTCACTGTATGAATTAAATATAAATGTATTCTTATTAAAGCAAAAAAAAAAAAAAAATATTTAGTCAAGATCAGTAAGTTATTTTTTCTTGTTTGATTCACATTATGAGACAGAGTATCAGGTAGGTATATTATGCTGCTGTCACCAAACGCATGGATCCATTATGCTGATAAACATCCGGTTTACACAGAAATGTTTACTTTCACTTGAGACATAACCAGCTGTGTTTACATGAGTACTCCACGCGATGGACATTTTGACATAATTGTGTGTGTATTTGACCATTATAGGACATGAAAGAGAACTGAATTCACGATTGCATGCTAAGAGACGCGGCTTTCTGTGCACTCGCTTACGCAGTCAGGCAGCAAATGCACCACAACGAGTTCCTTTTCAGGATATATTGCGCTTATAACTCTTTTTAACATCAAGATCATCCCGCTTTTTATATTCTCATTCATGCATTTCATCATTTTTAAGTCAATAGTGCTATGTATTTACATACCACGATATACACAATACAGCCAAATTTCTAACGATAGACATTTTATACCGTGGTAATAATATATATCGTCATACCACCCAGCCCTAGCAATAAGATCTATAATATGGATTTAGAAAACAGATGGATTTTATTAAAATATTCAACCTACAGTAACAGCTAGGGGTAGATAAGTTACAAAGGTGCCCCTTTTGAGGGAACAAGCTTTTTGTATGTCTAAAGGTACATATTTCGCACTTTTTTCTGACAGTGCAGTTGTATGAAACTTCTGGCACAATATCAATGAAGCAACAGAGAAGGCATAATCACTTTGTAATTGTCTTGAACCATGTAACTAAGGTGGGGTCTGCGGTATGAAGTGCTGTTGCCGTCTTCTCTCCTCCACAGTAACGGTTGCCGTGGAGGCTGCAGTTGATGGCTATAACAGCAGCTGTCGCTGCAATGCACTCTGCAGTCCATGAGGAGCAAAAGAGAGAGAGAGAGAGAGAGAGAATGTCGGAGCAGCAGAGATAGAGTGAGAAAAGTGGCAGAACTGGTGAGAGAGAGAGGGGAGAATGAGTGATATTTAAAGAGAGCTGGGAGAGATATACCAAGGGAGGGAGGATAGGAGATAGAGAACGAAAGAAGTCTAAAAAAATAGGGTTAGAAATAGCAAGCAAAAGAGAACTGCAGGCAGAAAGAGCAGAGAGGGACTGCAAGGGAGAGAGAGGGACAGAAAAATGCAGTGGGAGCTGGTTTAGATTGTAATGAGAGAGGCCCTGCTTCACTATGTCAAGCTGAACTTGCTCCACCACCTCCAACCTCCACAATCACACATCACACACATTCCAGCCTAACCTCAGAGGCCGTGAGAGTGTGCACACGTGTGAGCATTTGTGTAGCTGTGCATGATTGTATACTTTTTGTGTGCATGTGTGTGTTTTGAAATACATAGTGACACTGAGGTTTCTCCTGTCTGAGCTCAGAGGGATACAGAGAAACTGTAGACAAAACAGGACGCGGATGAAGCTCGGTTTAAAATGTTCTACCTCAGATTTCAGAGCTTGTCTGTGTCGTGCATCTGTTAGCGTGCCTGTATATCCAGCACTAAACTGAGCCGGGCATTGAGGAAGACTGACGCAAACGAGCAATGACTAACTATGTAAACACTGCAAAAATAGAGTCACAGCAATAGCCTGGGACACAAGTACGAAGCTTATAAACAGAAAATATACAGACATGACCATATACCCAACAACACAGAAAGATTCAAAAGAAGAGCAATCTTTTCGAATGCAGACTCGTTCTTTCATATCCAACTCTGTGTAAAATGAAAACATTAACTGAACTGGTAGCAGATAGGTGAAACAGGATGCTTTTATACTCTTATATACTCCAAAATACACACACACGCACACAGAGTGTGAGAGGGAGGGGTGAGTCTCCGGCAGAGTTTCCTGCCACAGGATTTGAAACTAGAGCTCCTTCAGCTGTGGTCTCCTGTTTCCTCTCCCCATTTCCAAACACATTCATACATTGGGATGTAGTTCCGTAGCTGTATCTGTTAGGATCCACGCTTATTAAATATGAGACTTCACATGTTCATTAAAATTTTGAGAAATTGTATTAGTTTGTAACATATTCAGAGTCATTCCAAATTACCATGGGTTTTCTTTACTTGGCCTCTACTCATGCTTATCTGACCCAGACAGTGGCAGGGTCCAGAGCACAAGGACAAATATAAAGACATCAAGCAGATGGGCATCCCACAGCAGCAGAGGTCAGACGAAGTACACTACCGAGAATCTTCTTCCATTTGTAGCACTATTCAGTTACAAACCAGTGCTTTTCCATGGCACAACGATGATACTAAAACATGATATTGTATCATTACCATATTCATGCATTACTTTTCAAATGTTTGAATACTTCAGAGCATCCTTGCTGCATAAAATTTAACAAAAGTGATAGTAAAAACTTCTACATTGTTACAAAAAAAATTCTATTCAATTCAAATAATCCTGACAAAAAAAAAAACAATGCTACAGCGGTTTCTACATGAATATTAAGCAGTGCAACTGTTAACAACATTGATAATATTTCTTGAGCAGCAAGTCAGCATATTAGAATGATTTCTGAAGAATCATGTGACTGAAGACTGGAGTAATGTTGGTGAAAATTCAGTTTTGCCATCATAGGAATAAATTACATTTAAAATATATTTAAGTAGAAAAAAGTTATTTTAAATTATAATAATATTTCACATGTTTTTCTGTATATTTGATCAAATAAATGCAGCCTTGGTGAGTATGAAAGACTTTTTCCAAAAATATTTAATAAAATTAAAATTTCCATATCATGTTAATTTAAAAAGTGCATTCAGCACTTCATTACATAGTAAACACAGTGCAGCCCTTCCAGGTTCTACGTCTGAACGCCGGCTCATTATTGGCCAGCTTTCGAGTCAGCATGGTATTTTTGTTTTGTTTTTGCACACAAAAAGTATTCTCGTCACTTCATAACATTAAGGTTGATCCACTGTAGTCACGTGGACTAGTTTATCGATGTCTTTGCTACCTTTCTGGGCCTTGAAAAGGGCAATGCAGTTGCTGCCTATGTGTGGTTCAGATATCTCTAGGGATTTCATCAAAAATATCTTAATTTGTGTTCCAAAGCTGAACGAAGGTCTTACGGGTTTGGGACGACATGAGGGTGAGTACTTAATGACAGAAATTTCATTTTTAGGTGAACTAACCCTTAGAACTAAGAACTAAGAAATTTCCTTTGTCTACATTATACTTGATACACATAAAGCTCTTAGCCAAGTTTTGAAAAACACTGCAAACATTTTTTTTTTTTTTTCAAAAACTGTGAAATAGAAAGGCACATAATACTATAACCATAAAATTACACATTATTAGCATTAATCCATAACCATCTCCAATTTAATTGTTCCAAAACTTATCCCTCATTGTAACACGTTTACATTTGAACTCAAGGGTTCATGTACCTTTAAAGAAGATTCCACTTAACTGTAGGCTGCCTGAGAATTAAGCCTGGTTTATACTTGTCATGTCCGCACTAAAGTGTGCGAGGCATAAATGACGTCATTGTTGTGTGGGAGGTCGTGCGGGAAACCCCATTTCGCATGGCTGTGTGCACAGCATTTTTTTTTTGGTGGCTTCACTTCCGAAGATGCATGACGCGATTCTGACCGAGCAGGTACTACCGGCATCTTACTGGCATCCAGTTTGTGCATGTTTAAATTGCTTTTTTTTTTTTGCATTTTGTCTAAATTTACAAAATGAATACAATAGCAGAAATAAGACTTTTTAATGAAAATAAAGATTTTCATGAAATAAATAAAAATGTTTAATGAAATTAGAAAATATTTAAGAGATTGTTGTTTAATTTAGCTATTTCATATCCATATATTTTGTTCAATAATCTCAAGGTTTACTGGGTTTTTTTAACGATTCTTTGATTCTTTGTGTAGGTTTGGTGAAGTGTAATAAAAACAAACATCGTCACATGTGTACCTTACTTCTCACTGCTGCTTCCCGATGGTTTAGAGGACAATTATTCAGAGTCTCCCCCTGTCGTTTAAAAGAATAGTACAAACGCCTCACATCCTTTGGGGAGGTGAGCGGAGTCAGTGGAGGCTCGCGGTGCTGAGATAGGCGAAAGTATAAACAAGGGTTTAGACTAGATTCTTTTCGCTAGATTCTGAACACTACTGGTACTTTTGACTAAATTTTAACATTTCTGTACGCCTTGAAATCCATGGAATGAGACTGTTGCCTCCAGCTTGCACATTAGTGTCAAGGCACATGATTGAAGCATTGAATGGATTCTAACACCTCATTTCTCTCCACGGGTTTCACTGAACCACCCAACGCTTGAACATTTTAAACCTCTTCAAGAATAAAATGGTGGTTTGGAGCAATAGTATCAACCCAGGAGGAGTAATATTTAGTTACAGGAACTCTTCACTTAAAACAACTGTGCACTTCTCAACTCAACTCAATCTATTTAATTACATCTATTCATTTCAGTACCTTGACAGAGTAACAACTGGCTCAACCAATGACTTTGAAATGGGGCTATCTGTTTTTCTGACCCATGGAGGAAAGGGGGCGTGTTTAAGAAACCTTTTTGAAAACCAGCAATTCCATTAATGGCACTAGTCCAGAAATTATACACTTCACCTTTATATTTACTATGCAACTACCAGTGCAATAGCTATTATTTATACACTTAGCTAAGTTGTTGGTAAAGGAAGAACAGATAAAAGATACAGGATAGTGTAGGGCAGAAAGGGTTCGCATAGTCTCAAGCTGTTTGGTTATGCAAACCATCACTTCAGTTAATCAGAATTTAAACCAATTTAAAGAATTAGTTTTCCCAAAAATGAAAATTCTGTCATCATTTACATATGTTGTGAGGGTGATGAATGACTTTCTTCTCTGGAACATAAAAAAGAAACATGTTGATAACCAAACCTTTGAGACATTACTCAAAATATATTTTGTGTTCCACAGCTGAACGTCAGTCATACAGTTTTGTAACGACATGAGAGCGAGTAAATAATTACAAAATTTGCATTTTTTAGGTGAGCTATCCTTTTAAAAATGTAAACTTCTCAACTAACTCTTTCTAGTATTTGTGGGAACAATAAAAGAAATACATATATGTGATACATTTTTAATGCAGGATGTAAGAGAGGCCTCAAATCAGTCACTCTCTTTCAGCCTAGTCAGATACAGAGGAGCTTTGTGAGACCTGCATCACTCAGACAGAAGGGAACCTTGTTTGTGTCTTATGTAAAAGGTCAAGGGTCATCACAGGCCAAAAGGACAGGGAGCCCTAAGAAAAAAAAAAGGCATTTTCCAGAATTCTGGTTGATTTGTATATATTCTCTGTAAAATATTCTGCAAATTGGAACCAGATTGAATATGGGGGGAAAAAAACAGCACAAACTAGCATTTGGTGCCCTTTAATGATGCAATCAAGTTTCATATGTATAAAGAATCAATGCTAATAAGTATTTTTCTACTGTGCTAAATAGGTTACGAATTTGTAGAAACACAGATCAGTCTCTTTTCTTAAACAAATTAGTTTCACTAATGCTAGAGCAGAAGTTTATCATGCTTGGGTTATTCCTACAGTCTTGCCTGAACACATTTTTATTATAATGGACATGTCTAAATGGCTGATCATGGCTATCACATTCAGCTTCAAAGGTCTATGTTTTTGGTGCTTCAGAATGAACCGCTTGTCTATCCTGTTCATCCCATAATAGGTTCCACAGGCTGTGCCACAGAAATAGGAGGCCCCTTCTTTCCCCTTACTTTAACTGGAGCTGAAGAACCAAGGGACCCTCAACATCCTTCTTTGTTTCTCTCAGGAAAAAAAGAAGGAAATAGAAAAAAAATGGAAATGGAAGCAGCATGTGGAAAAAACAACAGAATTTTCTGATGACTAGTGAGAGGTATACAGCAAGAAGAGGATTAAAATAAAGGAAGGGTAATGTAGAAATTAAACAAAGAGTCAAGATCCTATATAGATGGTTAAAAAAAATCGGCATTGAAACTTAAAATTAAAAGATTACTCATACTCATTTTATGGAACAAAAATAATATCATTACTACAACAGTACTTACCATGTTAACACAACAAGAATGCTTAAAAACTGTATAATACTTAATAATTTCTGATCTATTGTTCAAAAACAATTTATCCATATTGTGGGATGACAGTTTAAAATAAATGGGACAAATTTATTTTTTAACTAAGTTTCCTACAGCAGAGGATATAAAAAGGCCTTTCCAACAGAAATCAACAATTTTGGTTTAACATTCATCATCAACTTGAGTCATCCATGTTCTGCTCTCTCTCTCTCTATCCATATGTGTCAAGTTAAACATATGCACTTAGTGTGTTCCTTGTTACATACATCTGCTGGGCATATGAACAGGCCTGGGCCCACAACAACCATGGCTGTTTGCCATACAGTCAATCTTCAACTCAGATCAAGGACAAGTGCTCCCTTGTATATCTCAATGTCTCAAAAACGACTAAACTAACCATAAAAATCTACTGTTCGGAACACTGCAATCAGTGTTTGGGGTAATGCATTACAAGTAACTTTAGTTATGTAATCAGATTACTAAATTTACAACAAAATATCTGAGTTACTTTTTCAAATAAGTAACGCAAGTTACTTTGTTTTCCCATTTATTGACTGACACCTCTCCCCATGTTAAGAGAAATCGGGAGTAAGTGCAGAGGTGTTGTGTGCGCTGTGTAAACATGATGGTTATTGTAGTTCTAGGCTAAATGTAAGCAGGCATTTACTCATCTCACTTGCACAAAAACAGATTCTGTATTCACTAAAATTAATAATGGTAAAATACAAACTCAGAATGTTACGTAAACCTGCAATAATTAAATATGTTAAATTACACAAATATACTTCATGTATTTAATCTCACTTTATTAACCAAAGTCTTTGCTGCTGATCTTCGATGATCCAATTCAACCATAATATTAAGCAAAAATTACTTTAGATTAAGATCATTTGCTTCGTTTTTTTGTTTTGTTTTGGGGGGTTTTATTGCTGAGGAGTGTTGAACTCTCTTCTCCTGTGTCCTATTCTTCTGCAGCACAGCTAAAAGGTTTGTTTGAGCTGCACCCTCTACTCTACAGGCATGAATTTGCATTTCCTACAGCCTGAGCCTTATTCATTTCACTTTTGGTGTGAAAGGGCCTTTTTCATTTGCCAAAATACAACTTTGGCAAATTAACCTAGCCCAGATGAGAAAAAGTAATGCACAAGTAACATAACACATTACTTTCCATTAAAAGTAACTGACAGTTACTTTTTTAGAGAGTAACAATATTGTAATGCATTACTTTTAAAAGTAACTTTCCCCAACATTGACTGCAATGTGGAATATACTAATACTGGCCAGGACTAAACACTTTGCTTAGTGGCTGGCAACAAATGTTTTTGATATACTGGAGACATTTATAGGCATTTTAACTAGATATCTATGAGAATAATTCTACCGTGGCTGGTTGATTTACATGTCAGTCAGACGGTCTCTTCCTCTGGGCGGTTCTTGACCTGAATAAGCTGCAATGAGGACCAGACTTTACAGTCCAAGATCTGGTTATGTAAAAGCATTGTTATGGAGATTATTATGCAATAGATTTTTTTTATTGTTTATCTAAAAACCTTAACCTTAATTTTATGAAGCGACAAGTACATAAAGTTGTTATTTTTGTTTGGTTTTTGAACACAAAAAGTATTCTCTTCACTTCATAAAATTAAGGTTGAACCACTGTAGTCACGTCAACTGTTTTAACGAAGTCTTTAGTACCTTTCTGGACCTTAAAAGTGGTTGTTAAATTGCTGTCTATTGAGGAGTCAGACAGGTATCAGATTTTATCAAAAACATCTTAATTTGTGTTCCGAAGATGAACGGAGGTCTTACGGGTGTGGAACGACACCAGGGTAAGTAATTAATGGCAGAATTTTCATTTTTGGGTGAACTAACCCTTTAATGCACTTATCCGCATTCATGGAAAACAGCAGCTTGGACATTCTTATAGATGATTCATTTTGTGTTCCACAGAAGACAAAGTCATACGGGTTTGAAAAGATAAGAGGATGGGTAAACAATGACAGAAATGTATTTTTTGAGTGAACTATTCCTTTAACATCTATGAACTTTAAATCAAACATTGCCTTAACAATTCAGTTTTTATCCCCTCATTTCGAGTGATTTTTTTTATTCTGTCCTCCTGCTGTCGGCAATAAATCTGCATGTTGAGCGTTTAAAGATTAATGTTTCTCTCTCTCTCTGCATCTCTCCCTCTCCCTCCCGCCCTCTCTCTATCCGTCCCTGCATTCTTTCTTCGTTTCAACACCCCGGCAGTACCCTCACGTATGCATATGTAAATGGCTCTGCCTCTGAGCCGGTGGAAGTAATTGTATGCATTTTTAACTGGCCAATCGACTGACAGATAGGCATAGATTGTCTCGTCTACCTCTCTTCCTCTCTCTCTTTCTATCACATTCTCCCTCACGCAAACACACACACACAGTGATTTTTTTTTTATTTTTAGCTCTGTGCCTCCCCCTCCAGATGCACAGAAATCATTATGTGGTGGTGGTCTGCTATAGGGCGATTAGAAACTAGAAATCTCTAGCTTGTTTTCCCCACTAGTGCGATATTCTTAATCCATCTATTTGAGTTCTTTCATGACTTATGAGTTTGCCTGGTTTGATAAACTTCTACATTTTAAAATAAAAAAGACATCAAGTGATTAGAAAGAAACAACCTTTTTTAACAAATAGTTCACTTGAATATTAAAACTCTCATTGTGTCTTTCCAAAAATGTGTCTTTCTTTTTTCTGCAGAACACAAAGAGAGAAATTCGGAAGACTGTGCCAGTTGCTCTTTTCCATACAATTACGAGACTGGGCAGAAGAACCATAAAAGTCCATTCAACTCATGCACTTTATATTACAAATCTTCTGAAGCCATATAGCCTTGTGAGAGAAATAGATACAATTTTACATTGTTAATGACTAAAAATCTTCCTCCAATTACTGAACAAATCGTTCAGTCCAGATTTGTGATCCAGATCAAGTTTAATTGAAAACAATCGCAAAACAAATAATTGTAAAAGTTTGGGACAACATGAAAGCGAGTAAATAATGACCGAATTGGATGAACTATACAATTTTAAAAGTTTTCTACCACACATAAAATAACTCTATGGCAGCCATAATGGTATGTCTGCATCCAATTCTGCATTCTAACATTCAACTGACCGGTCGGTCAGTCACTGAATAAACACTTGGTTTAGGTATTGTAAAAGAATTCATTTTTCTTCATTAATTAAAATTGTATTCATTTATTAAAAAATAATTTACTGTTGTATATTCTAAGTTACAATGTGGTAGAGCATCTGGAACTTAATTTTCTTTAATCTATGATTTGATAAAACTTGTATTATTGCCTCATAACATTAGGATTCAGATAAGGATTCTGTATCTGGTTGCAGCTCTGCCTTACAATGTTAACCTACATTTATAAAGTACTATGCATGTTAATATAATATGCATGCATTTACTTATGGTTTTTATGGGGTTATTAAGTAGACCAACTTGCTAGTAGTCGTCTTTCGGAGTGATTCAATACATTCACAATGTGTGGTTAAGAAGGTAGTGTCATTACTTTGAGTAATTTGGACCCTGAATAAAAAATGAATAGCATAGCAATGAGCTAACTTTGCTTATGGCACACCAAATCTGGATACAAATCAAATGGTTTGGTGCTTCTCAGTCCATTACAAGCACTCTAGAAATTGTGAGCCATTTATTTCTCTACTGCCATAGAATCAGTCTCTAACTATCAGTAGATGAACAGCAATAATGATTATAATGCCGCAATTTTCTGTTCTTTTGACGCTGTTGTAATTTTTAGTTTTGTGACACAAACAATGTCAACTTCCATGACAACAGAAGACATGTTGTAATGCTCATGTATGTAATTATTGTTTTCCAGTTTCTTTGTCAAATGAACAGCTTTTTGTGGAAGACGACTGCATTCAGAAGAATTCTTCTGATTATAGGGATGGATATGATTTAAAAGCCATATTAGAAAACTTTGGTAACTTACTAAACCTAATTTTGAGAAACTCACTGAACTATGAGGTATCAAATATGTTACTGAATGAGATATCAGATTTATATGCATTTTTTTTTTTTAAAAAGCACCAACACTGGAGTTAACTTTTTACTTTGGACCTTTTAAGATTGGTTGTGTCATTTAAATACATTGTTTACTCAAGAGAACACTCTTAATAACACTTTTCTGATCGTTTTCCATATTTTTAAGATGTTCCCTGGAAAAAAGTGACAGGACCAGTTTCTATTTGGGAGGATATGCAGGAGAAGTCAAAGATGACTCCACTCAGACTATCAGAATCACTTCATGTCCCAGTGCACTGTCATGGCTGACGTTGCTTTAGGACATTTTTCTGATAATCTCTCCTGTTCCGCCCTCTTTCTCTTTTTATAACTCATTCTCTATCTTCTGAACATGAACAAACTTGAGCAAAGTTATCAGAGAGCCTGGGTTGTATACAAATGATAGTTTCAGAAAGACTATCACATAGCACTGGCTCCTCTTTGTTATTTTCTACAATTCATATAAAACAACCATGTTCATGTATGGAACGCTGTACATAGAGCTTACAGATATAGCAAAACATTTGTCCACGGAATTCGAATAGAGGTTCAAAACAATGCTTTATGGAGATTTTAAAAAATGGGGGGGTTTCACCTGGAATAATTAGAACAATTTGTTGTTGCACTTCAACTAGCAGCCTGCTGGTTGCAGCAATTCTAGACTATTTATCAGGGTAATTTTACAGAGAATTGCTCACTATTCTAACTTGCACAAAAATAATTTGTATACAGCATATAGAATGCCATCTGTTTGACATTGCTTCACAGACACTGATAGAAACATTTAGGAATAAAATCGAAAATTGTGTTGGCTGTAGGCCAAATGTGATTATAATGTAATCTGTACACATCCCAGAGGAAGTGCACATTGTAAGTCTAATTTGCAGAAAATTATTTGGACAAGTTACACATGTTGTGTGGGCAATTGTGGTGCTCAGTGACTAAAGTTCATCACATTAACTAGCTAGTTTGGTTATCAGGGTATCAGACATTCTTAATAAAATACCACTTACATATCTATCTGCCTGTCTGTAAGGACTATAAAGTCTATAAACTTGAATGAATTTCTCATTTTAATCCTACTTCCTTAAATTCAGATTGCAATGCTGCATCCTGTTTGGTACAACAATTCAAATGTAATTTAAATTCAGGAGCTGAATTGTAATTTAAGAAGCATTCTAAATTAATCTTGAATGATGCAGACCTCTGATAGCATTAAAAAATATCTTGATAGACAAGCTGGTTATTCATTACAGAGACCTGATGTCATGTTTAAGTGACAACACTTTTTTCATGGATGATTTCCACAATAAGGTTTGAAAACCATCAGGTTCTTGAAAATGCATCTGTCCTCCCTTAATTGATTTAAGTAGGATTAGTCTTTAATTTTCATTAATTAATGTGAATATAAATGCAACGTCACTACCTAAACATCTTTCTAAAGCTTCACAACAAATGTATTTTAGCCCACTGTAATGTGTCAGAAATTTTGTGCACTATACATGATAAATTTAAAGAGATAGTTCACCCAAAAAAGAAAATTCTGACATTAATTAATCACCCTCATGTCGTCCCAAACCCATAAGACTTCCGTTCATCTTCGGGTCACAAATAAAGATCTTTTTGATGAAAGCTAAGAGCTTACTGTCCCTCCATTGACAGCTACGCAACTCCCACTTTGACGCTTCAAAAAATTCATAAAGAGATCATAAAACAAATCCATATGAATTGAGTGGTTTAGTCCAAATTTTCTAAAGGGACTTGATCACTTTATATGACAAACAGATTTAATGTTGGCTTTTATTCCCATATATTCATCAACGCACATCAGTTGTGGTAAACGGAAGCTCAAGCATGTTCGCTTGACATGTGAGAACCAATGAGGTTCTTTCTCGTGTTTTACACAGGTTCAGTTGAGCTTCTGTTTATGTTCGCTGATTAAAGGTGCCCTAGAATCAAAAATTTAATTTACCTTGGCATTGTTGAATAACAAGAGTTCAGTACATGGAAATGACATACAGTGAGTCTCAAACACCATTGTTTCCTCCTTCTTATATAAATCTCATTTGTTTAAAAGACCTCCGAAGAACAGGCGAATCTTAACATAACAACGACTGTTACGTAACAGTCGGGATCATTAATATGTACGCCCCCAATATTTGCATATGCCAGCTCATGTTCAAGGCATTAGACAAGGGCAGCCAGTATTAACGTCTGGATCTGTGCACAGCTAAATCATCAGACTAGGTAAGCAAGCAAGGACAATAGTGAAAAATGGCAGATGGAGCAATATTAACTGACATGATCCATGATATTTTTAGTGATATTTGTAAATTGTCTTTCTATGACGGATGAGGCCGATGACTGTGGTGTCGTCCGCAAGCTCCTGAAGTTTGCGGACGACACCACAGTCATCGGCCTCATCCGGGACGGAGACGAGTCTGCTTACAGACTGGAGGTTGAACAGCTGGCTGTCTGGTGCAGTCTTAACAACCTGGAGCTCAACACGCTCAAGACAGTGGAGATGATCGTGGACTTCAGGAGAAACCCCCCTGCTCTCCCCCCACTCACCATCATAAACAGCACTGTGACTGCAGTGGAGTCATTCAGGTTCCTGGGCACCACCATCTCACAGGACCTGAAGTGGGACATTCAAATTGACTCCACTGTGAAAAAGGCCCAGCAGAGGTTGTACTTCCTTCGCCAGCTGAGGAAGTTCAACCTGCCACAGGAGCTGCTGAAACAGTTCTACTCTGCCATCATTGAATCCATCCTCTGCACTTCAATTACCGTCTGGTTCAGCTCAGCTACCAAATCTGACCTCAGAAGACTACAGAGGGTAGTCCGGTCTGCTGAGCGAATTATTGGCACAACCCTCCCCACTCTCCAAGAACTGTACTTATCCAGAGTGAGAAAAAGGGCAAAGAAGATCACTCTGGACCCCTCACATCCAGCACACTCCTTCTTTGAACTGTTCCCATCTGGTCGACGCTACAGAGCCCTGAGCACCAGAACGACCAGACACAGGAACAGTTTCTTCCCTCAGGCAATCCATCTCATGAACACTTGACAAACACGGAACACACAACACTATTACACATTATTTACTTAAAACACTTACTTATACTTCAAATTTGCACACATAACTGTACATACAATTGTCTATATTATATATTGTTTTTTGCTTTTTTTTTTTTGCACTTTGTCTGTCTTGTAAATTTGTATATTATTATTTTATTCTTTTTATTATGTGTCGTGTCTTGTCGCTATCACTCTGTTGCACTGTGGAGCTTCTGTCACTAAAACAAATTCCTAGTATGTGTAAACATACCTGGCAATAAAGCTCTTTCTGATTCTGATTCTGATTTCTGATTCTAAATGTTTCGTTAGCATGTTGCTAATGTACTGTTAAATGTGGTTAAAGTTACCATCGTTTCTTACTGTATTCACGGAGACATGACTGTCGTTATTTTCATTTTTTAAACACTTGCAGTCTGTATAATTCATAAACACAACTTCATTCTTTATAAATCTCTCCAACAGTATGTAACGTTGCCACGGAGCACAGCCTCAAACTCATTCAGAATCAAATGTAAACATCCAAATAAATACTGTACTTACGCGATTAGACATGCTGCATGACGAACACTTTGTAAAGATCCATTTTGAGGGTTATATTAGCTGTGTGAACTTTGTTTATGCTGTTTAAGGCAAGTGCGAGCTCCGGGGGCGGGGAGCACGAGAATTTAAAAGGGCCGCAGCCTGAATCGCCGCATATTTAATGATGCCCCAAAATAGGCAGTTAAAAAAATGAATAAAAAAAAATCTATGGGGTATTTTGAGCTGAAACTTCACAGACACATTCAGGGGACACCTTAGACTTATATTACATCTTTTGAAAACACATTCTACGGCACCTTTAATGTAAATGTGAATAAAAGCCTAAATTAAATCTGTTCGTCATATAAAGCAATTGAGTCTTTTCAAAAAATTTGGACTAAACCACTCGATTCATATGGATTACTTTTATGATCCCTTTATGAACTTTTTGAAGCATCTAAGTGGCAGTTGCGTAGCTGTCAACGAAGGGACAGAAATCTCTCAGATTTCATAAAAAAGATCTTCATTTGTGTTCCAAAGATAAACGAACGACTTACAGTTTGGAACGACGTGAGGGTGAGTAATTAATGACAATTTTCATTTTTGGGTGAACTATCCCTTTAACATATTTTATTGCAGCAAAGGTGGGAAAATTACCTTAAATCTACATGTTTCCAAATATACACAAAAGTATTTCAATTCAGAAAGGATTCACACAAACACTGCCACTAGGTCTGTGTAAATCAAGCAGATATTCCTCTTTCTCCTCATGTCGACACAACCATGCAGCACTGCTGTGGAGCATTTTCAGTGCCGCAGCAATGTACAGGCACCAGCGACACACAAGGTGTCATCACGACCACAAATCACTTCCTTGTGAATGTTNCCCCCACACCCCCCCCCCCCCCAAATCTTTTTCTCTTCCTCTCTCTTTCTTTTTCCTCTCTCCAGCGCGCCATATAGGTTGGAGTTAGTATATATCTCAATTAGAGAGCTGGGGTTGGAGTTGGAGAGGGGGAGGGCTTGTGTCCAGGCTGACTCCTCCCCCCCCCGGTGCCCCACACCAGCCCACTTAAAGTGGAAGCAGCAGCGCAGTGCCGTCTGGAGCCCTGTCAGTCAAAAGCCCTGCGGCCCTTTATGCAAATCAGTCTGTCTGTGGTGGACAGGAGGGGAGGGGGAAACATGTCTAGATTTGTTTGTCATCCGTTATGCCCTCCCCTTCAATTCTTCCACTTCATCTTCTCTCTCTCTCACATACACACACTCTCCTATATTCCGTCTTTCCCTCTTCTTCACCTTCCCTCATGGTATGCCTTGACACTTTTATTCCTCCTTTTTCTCTACTTCTCTCTCAGGTCCCATAACCTGTCCACTTCTACAGCCTTGAGATGAGAAATTGTGACATAGCTGTGAAACTGGGAACCAGTGAGGTGAAGCATGCAATGCTACTGGGCTCTAGAAACTGGGTCGCATAAAAAGGAGCCTAGACGTGTGTGTGTGCGCGAATGTCTGTGCACATGCAGAAACATTGTAATTGAGAGATTTAAAATAGGTTGCAGATTGAACGTGACTGTATAGAAGATATTAAAACATACTTCATTTAAAGGGGTTGGTATTCATTCACAAAAACAGGAATGTAAATATGGTCTTTCAGCAAACGTGCTCTTATATGGGTCGACTTTACAATTGATAATGCACCTAGTTTTGGAGTTCTTTGAAAAAGCAGACAGACTATTTAAAAATTTCTCTAGGAGGATCATCATAATTCTTCCACCCCCTTACCAAAAATATCCCCACTTTCAAAACTATCAGAAAAGCGTCAGGTTTGAGAAAACAAGATGTCTCAGTGCATCCCTTTGGAATACCCCCCGTCGTGAAATTCCTTGAGATATCAAACTAAGACAGACAACTGAGACAAGAGCAGCGATGATCTTTAAATCTGGTGACCAAACATCACCCGTCACCAAAAAACAGCATCTTCATCTGAATAAATAGAAAAACCAGGCAAGATTTCAACTAAATAAACAAATAGTTCTGTCAAATCATCTGCTTGTCTAATACAAATGAGCATCTTCAAAAGTAATGTTAAGACTACTGTCCTTTAAGCAATGACAGGATTATTGGATGTTGCCGTAGTAAAGTACAGTACAAAAATTAACTGAAGTAGATAGAAAGGGAACTTTATTAAACATGCTAGATGTTGTTATTCATTGACAGGATGCAGATGACATATTATATATTTTGCTATATTTTAAAAAGATGTTTAACAGCAAAATCTTTTCTTAATTTACTCAAGAGTCAATATGGAAAATAAAAATACACTTTAAAGTTATTTTGAGGTGTACCCGATTGCAGATTTATTCAGAGTTATATTTCATAGTTACTGCTTTATTCTTTTTTGTTTACGCATTGTAAAGTCCAATACACACGGGTTAATATGTTTGAGGAAGCTAGACCGAAAAAACTCGCTTCAATGACATGCCGAAACTAGATCTGAAAAAGGGTGTGTGTGTTTGATAGTAACAGTACTCACCTGTGGAGACCTGTCGTCTTTCTCTTTTCTTGTCTGAAGACATGCATGTGAGAACAGCACTTTTACAGCACATGGCTTGTTTCCACACTTCTGAAAGACCACATAATCATAACTGTTAATCATAACTCCAGTCTGACAAACTCTCCAAGAGTAACAAAGTAATATTTTATGAATACGTCCTAAAATCCTCTCCTCACCAGGGCCACGTGCGGACACAGCAGAATATGATTGATAATACTGTTTTAGGAGCCCTTCACACAGAACATGTACTTGTGTTTTAAAAGCATGATGAAAAAGAACGCAAGAACAGTCTTGAAACAACTTTTAGAACTTCTTTTAACGTAAAAGCTAGGTTAGGAAATTTCTTAGAGGATAGCAATAGCAAGCTAGCTCTGAAAGCATAATTTCCCACCCTCCCTTCAGAGCGCTCTCCAAAACATATGAACGCGCACAGTAGAGTCTGCAAAGCGTCATGAGAGATGGTGTTAAGGCCTGTACACAGGGACGAATATCGCACGCGTTTATCGCCAGCGTTTTTCGAGACGTTTTTTGTGTTCAAATAAGTCACAATGACAGTAGTGCAAGTGAACGGTAGTGCAAATAAACATATTTATGAAATAGACATTCTCAACTATATTTCTTGAATGTAAAAGAAAAAAACAAAAAGTAAAAATACAGAAATAATACTCATCTAGAGAAAAAGTGGCAGAGCACCCATAGCGTGCGTCTCAATCAGCTCCCTAGTTCAGTAGTCAGGGCACTGATCAGGGAGTCGGCCACACTCGGTGTGCACACTCACATTGGCGCCCTTTGTTTAGTCACGAGGCGTTAAACGTCGGCGATAATCGCGCGGGATATTCAAAGAACATAACATTACAATAATAATCAACGTAAACAACTTACAAAGCTCTTATTTGTACCACCTGACTGCTGCAGACTCATTTCAGTGTTGATATTGACATAGAAACGCAAAAACCCAAGGACGAGAACAGCTACGTATAGAACGTCATGGTTTGCGATCTCATATGGCTACGACATGGCGTGAACGCAGCAAAATCTTGTTGTTTTGGTTTAGGAGGAACTGTCAAATGTGGCTGCTGTTTGATTATAGCGCCTGGTGACTGTGTGTACTCTGTGAGCTGTGTCCCAATTGACCCTTCGCCGGGAGTTTGATTGACAAGCGATCTAACCAATCATAACGCAGAATCCGCCATTTTGTCCAACAAAGCAGTCAGGAGTTAGAAGATTAACTTTGGTGGACTTGAACTTGAAAAATGGTGTGTATTGACATCTTTCCACATTTGAAACAAAATTCCCTCTCATGTTCATTCATGTTTATTTGATGCGATAAATTAACTAGTAGCAAGATGATCGGTTCACGAGCCGCTTGAGCTGAGCCGCTACAGCAATCTGTCATGACACATTAAAGAGCCACAAGGGTCAATTCAGGGGCTGTGTCCTCCGGAGGTCACATTTGAAGGCTGCATACGTCATCAAGGATGTCTTATTTAAAGCTGCAGTGCGGCATTTTTCCTCTTTGTAGCCATCTCTGTTTGAAACTCTCTGTAGCTCAAAAATTGATTTTGGATCATTTTTAACCAAAAAAAGTTACGGACTGCAGCTTTAAGAAAGGTAACCGTAATAAAATTGACTGTTATTCCTCGTGAGGTGTAAAATACTGTAATTTCTTTATTACTTTGCAATCTAACAGTTACTTTTGCAGCCTCAAATGCAAAATGCTTCAAATAGCCCCTGGAGTTTGATTGACAGGTGTTCAACCAATCATCACGCCGAATCCGCCGTTTTGTCCGACAAAGCAGTCAAGGGAGTTGGTAGATTAACATCGTCGGTGGACTTGAACTTGAAAAATGGTATTTACTGACGTCTTTCCGTGGAACAACATTCATTCTGATATTAATTCATGTTTATTTGATGCTATAAATTAACTAGTAGGAAGAGATGATCGGTTTATGAGCCGCTTGAAATGAGGCGCTACAGTGATCTGTCACGACACATTAAAGAGCAACTAAACGGTATTTATTGTTTAAATTTCTTAAAAAATTACAACATTTGAGACTTTGTTTCATATAAAAAGTAACCTGCTCTGTCTTGTCTGTCGACGCGTTGTCAGTGTCCTCATTGCTCCGCGATATTTTTCATTGCGTGAGAACATGATGTGTGGCGTGAGTCCGTGAGAGTAAGACACTGGCTGCATCCGGAAACCTTGGCAGCTGACTTGTTGCCTCGCTGCGCTATCAGGCAATGACTTGGCAACACCTCACGAAACTGATTTCCGACAGACTTCTGAGGCAGCGTAAAGCCGCGGTAACACTAGACATTAAACGTGCAAAATTTCTTCAGATGCTATAACGATCGTGATATGACGTGACGGTCTACATTGTCTTTTTTATAAACATGAATTTAACACATAACTTAACGACTTTTCAACAATATCCATATGATTGAAGGTACAGTGGCGGCTGGTGCAAAATATTTTTGGGGGGGCGCAAAAAAAAACTATTTATAAATTCAGGAATGAATAGGCTAATTGTTAAAAAAAACATTTAACAAGTTATATAATAATGTATCTTTACTGCTTATCTAAAAGATGGAAAATTCAGTATTTAAAGCATGCCATAGGGTTGGGATCTAAAAAAAAAAATCTGTATTTAATAAAAAAAATGATTTCATATCCTGCCCAATATTGGCCAAGAAACAATGATATAGCCTTCATATTGAAGGCTATAAAAACAAGATATGCTATATTATGTGCAAAAAAGGGATCAAATCACATTAGGCCGACTCACGGACATCCGAAGCTTTGGTCACGTGATTTTTCAAACCGTATCTGCTCCGCGATGATTTAGATATGGTGAAGAAAATAAGTCTGACCACCAGATGTCGCTAATGCGCATTGTGTTAAAAGCTTCGAGTAATGAACCGTTTTTCGGCACAATTTGATGAAAGCCTCAAATGCTTCAGATAGCCTCGGTTTCCCATCACTAATAAATAATATTTTCAACACACTCAAACAATAAACAGAACTGAGTTACCTCATACTCATGACCGGAAAAGCGGAAGCGGCGCCGGCGACTGTTTCAATAATAAAAGCTCCGCTGCTCGTGTGTTGCACAATCGCTCCAGCGGCCTCGTTCAGCTCCCACAACACTCGATCCTGCTCTGCTTCATACTACAGTAACGTCAAAGACTATAGAATAACACAAGACGCATCACTTGTATTATTACAAATGGGAGAAAGTGCAACGTGCAATATAGCGGAATAAGTCCTGCCTTCTAAAGAAGAGCCAATCGCCGTCACTGCAGCACGGTTTCTATAGAAACAGTCAGACTCGCGCCTCCGAAATGAGGCACAAGAGACGCGCATTTAGGACTGCGCATGCGCATTAGGTTGATCCAGCCTGAAAAATACAGTTTTTTGTCATGATTCGAGTGTTTAGAAACAAAATTTATGAGACAATTGTTGTCAGATTTCATTGGTGATTTCAAATATGAAATTTAATCGAAAGCTTGGCAAACAGCTTTAGAGAATGTGATGTTTCCCCATTCAAAAAGATAGGAGCTGCACTTGGATGCCCGAGAGGCGTTTCAAAGATGGCCGCCGAGTGAAATGACTTGTCTTAAAGGTGCTAAAGAGGATGTTTTGTTTTATACATTTTTGCAATATTACTTGAAACTGTCTTTACTAACTGATAAAAGACTATCTATTAGTTGCACTGAAAGGAATATTATTAATATACATCATCTGTGCACGAGGTAGGGTCTTAAAAACATCAGCCAATCGTTTACGCGATCATCGCGTAAACGATTGGCCCTCTGGCTTGTCAATCACTGCCATTACGTTCCTTGTGAGAGACGTGCGCGGATTGGCCCTCTGGCTTGTCAATCACTGCAATGACGTTCCTTGTGAGAGGCGCGCGGCTGTGCGCTCCAGTAACTTTCCACACTCCACAGGCGCCGCATGCAATGTTTTTGTCAGGAGACAGGAGTAACAACTGCAGATTATGAGTTACCTGCGGTGAGTCCGACATAATGAATCACTTAACGATTGTAAGCCCGATTATGAATGTAAATTGATACTTATGACTGATCGCGCTCAAACGCGTCCAGTCAGAGCCAGATGCGTTCAGTCTGCGATTACAGTCGGTGTTCAAATTCCATGTGAAAGTATATAAATCTGCTTCAGGAGCAGGAAACAGTCGCTGTATGTTGAGCACAGTCAGAATGTTTTAGCTAGTCGTTAAATGTGTGCCCGGCTTAATAACACAGCAATTGCCGGTGGTAAACACTCGTGCACAAGTTTTGGGAGGCGTTCCCTTGAAAAGAGCTGTGAAGGAGGGGGGTTGTTCTTATGCATGCGCTCATTTTAAAAACTCAGTCGACGAAAAGATCCTCTGTACCACCTCTAAAGGGACTTTGGTAACGTTAATAATCGCATCCATGAAAATGGTTTCTTCCCGACTCCAATACCTATTCTTTTGCACCGTCCGTTGAGATGGAGACCACATGTCCCAAGATTCCGCTCTAAAACGTGGCGTCATCAAGCTACGCCTTTGTTTTGAACAGGCCTCTAGCGGCCAACATTTTTACATAGTGTACCTTTAATAAAGCTTCTGATCTTTATGATCTTTTGTTTCGAATTAGTGATTCGGATCTCCTATCAAAGGGCTAAACTGCTGAAATCACGTGACTTTGGCGCTCCGATTCACTGATTCGATTATTTTGTTTTAGTTTTTTTTTTGGCACACAGAAAGTATTCTTATCGCTTTATAATATTAAGATAGAACCACTGTGGTCACACGAACTGTTTCAAATGTTTTTTAGTACCTTTAGGGACCTTTAGATTTTGAATGGCTTTGTTCTCAATAGAGGCCTCACGGAGCCATCAGATTGCATCAACAATATCTTAATTTGTGTTCGGAAGATGAACGAAGGTCTTACGGCTGTAGAACGACATGAGGGTGAGTAATAAATAACATTATTTTCATTTTTGGGTGAACTAACCCATTAAGGACACAAAATTAGATACAGCTAGGCAATTGAGAGAGAGCTCAATGTGTCATATATATTACTCTGAGAACTACGCCCACTGGAGGGGAACGTAATCGGTGACAGGATATGCTAATAAATATATATATTTTTAACCATGTCAAAGGATTATTTCACCAACCTATGTGAACCTGAGAGGAGGAGATATATTGAGCAACTAAAATTTACCCAGTCCTGCTGATGCTTAACATCTCCTTAAAGGCTGACTTTTACGCTTCGGTAGCTTATAAAAACTTAATTCTGTTTTTTTTTTAGCTTGTTTGCTGTACACCTGTCACACAACAGCTTTTAGACATTGTTCTGTCTTTTGTTAGACGCAAGAAATGAGAAGGAGGCAGGTTCACGCAATACACATTCAATGGAGAGGGTTGGATTGTCTCCCCCCTCCCTGTGTGGGCATGGCCTAAATGCTATGGCTTGTCGGACATAGCAACAGTAACTAAAGGGAGGCGGGTCTTTGCAAACGGCCATAGCCTCGTGGAACATGCTAATGACGCGTAATATCAGCGTGAGCAGGGTGCGCGGAGGTATGGAAGTACATGTTGACAGGCAGGTAGGACATCCCATTGGATGAAAATTTTTTGGTCCTGAGACTTCCACAGAAGACATATGTACATTTTATAACAAAAAGTGTTTATAAAAAAATCACATACCGTACTTTTATCATTGCATCTTAAAATGCAACGCTCATGTGTGAAACGCTGAAAAAGCAACAAGATGTGGCACAACTTTCAAAGGCGTCTATCTAGACTAGTACATTTACACAGAAAACAGTTAAGTTGTAAAACTTAACAGTTAAAGGTACACTACATAACTAAAGCAGCATGCATTTTGTGGAAGAACATTGTTTTGGTTGTGCTTCAGCTCTGCACTACTGTGCGAATGAATATGGTTCTTTATCATAACTGAAAAAAGAGAGAGAGGTTATCCTACTGCTCATAAAACATTCAATACTAAGGCGTAAGAGATACAAGCAGTTTGGATCTCAAGCTGACTAGCTGAAGACGTTGCTGTAGCTATACTCATTAATTAAAATCCCTCAGTTCTCGCCATCTCCGAAAAGCCAAGCCAATGTTGATTCTCGTTTTATTACAAACTCCATTGCATTCTCTTTTTGCCAGCAGACTCTCTGCTGTTCTGCATTTGCAGTGATTCCCCAGAGGATCAAGATTCTCACTCGTTGTGACAACTAACCTGCCACATCGTACACCCGTCAAAGAAGCAGGAGCAACTTCTCTATTTACAGATATGACGAGACACGCATGGGCGAGTGAGGTATCTATTCCTGCGTAAACCATCCCACCCAGTCTACAATATAAACGCTTATAACAGGCTTACCATATTAAAAAAACACGTTTTAGAAGAAGGACTGATGATGTATTGACTCGTTATTTAAATGTCACATAGTGTACATTTTAAGTAGTATAAAATAAGTCATACAATGAGAGAGTCACTCTGGTGTGTGTTGGGTCTTTTAGTTTCGGTAACTTACAGAGACATGCACTAAAAATGTGTGTTTCATCCCAAGGTTTCAGATCCAGTCTTTCACTGGAGCTTTTCCCATCAATTTTGTTGTCCAAATGCCACACTTCACACTCAGTAAAATGCATTCAAAGCCACTTTCCTTTAATCAATATTTGACAGATGAACTCGCGCCATTATGGAGGTCGCCATCTTTGATAGTCACGGTCACTGTGGTTACTGCTAATTTTGACATCGGTTATTTATTTTATTTATTTATTAAGAAATTCGTGTTGGAGTGTTATCAGCATTTTATGAAATTGGTGTAGAAATGTAATGAAAATGTAAACAAAGGCAGCTCATTTTAATAGCATGGTTACATTAATATTGTGGTAACCTGTTGTGTGCTTTTTTGTATTAGCTAAATTATTTAATATAGATTAGTTAATATTTTAACCAATATCACCCAAGCAACAGTGTTAATTTTGACAAGAAATTTTAATTTAGTTTTAGTCTTAGTCTTTTGACTATAATTCTTTTTAGTTTTAGTCAAGTTTTAGTCATCTGATTTGTTTTAATTTTAGTCTTATTTTAGTCGACTAAAATTGCTTGGTATTTTAGTCGACTAAAATTGCTTGGTATTTTAGTCGACTAAAATAAGACTAAAATCAATAACAGATTTACTAGACAATTTTTTACCGCTGGTATAAGAAACAAACTTAACCACAATATATAAAACACAAATTCAACTTTATTTCAACACAACTGTGTCTTTATTTCAATTCAAAAGCTTTTATGCAGCAACATCTAACGGCCGTTGCAGTGACGCGATGACTTTACCAGTCGGCGATTGGCTCTTATTTAGAAGGCGGGACTTATTCCGCCGTATTGCGCGTTACACTTTCTCCCATTCAAAACAATACGAGTGACTCGTCTTGTGTTATTGCGCGAGCTCAGTCAAAGACTGAATACCTTCTTCACGTCTCAATAAGTCAGGCTCTGATTGGTTCTCTTCTCATGCAGTCTCGCCTGTTCCGTTTTGCCGATTAGTTCTTTTGTTCATTCCTCGCATCTCTCCCGTCTGCTGATTGGATTTTCGTCACAGTCTATTTTCGTCTCGTCCTTTATTCGTTGACGATAATGTCAATCAATTTAGTCATAGTTTTAGTCTTCATCAGTGACTTCTTTTTTAGTTTTCGTTTCGTTTTCGTCAGAAAAAATATATTCGTGACGAAAATAATGACGAAAATATTTAGTCAACGAAATTAACACTGCCAAGCAAGAGTGTTGTTTTACCGAATATTAGCACAGTTGTAATTTGGCCATGGATATAAGGAGCTTAAGCTATGGTGCTTATTATTTTATATTTATTATTATGAAAAAAGAGGAATTGACAATAAGCACATGCATTTGGCTGGAGTATTAAAAACAAGTCGCCTACAGTGACTTAATACTTTTTACAAATTGATTTGATTTTTCAAGCAGTCATATTGTTTTAAATCTCACATGGTTCTTTATTTTCTTCTCTTTTAAATATTATTACTAAGAGTGTAGATTGGAGCATAAGACCAGCAGAACAGTCACACACTTCTTTCACACAAACAGCACAGCTCTACCCCCACCTCCACCCGCTGTAGCCATGGAAATGCTACCCAATCCAGAGCCTCGGAAATGTATGGAGGGCGGAAATGGCTCTGAGCCCTCCTTCCAACTCTCTCTTACACACACATCCACACACAAATACACGCACAGTGAGGTAGAGTTTTACATGCATACATATAAACCTTGTCACTGTTCTCACCCTTTCTGTCTCATTCACAGACACATTTACAAAAAACATTGTGTGGAAAAACTTTTCTTTACTTTTTTTTTTTTTTTTTAAATATTAACGACAGTTCAGTTCTTGGAAGTTGCACTCTAGTCGATGCACATGTGGTAAAGACTATTAATCTTGAATTATTTCCATCTAGGATCTAGGGCACTTCTTGCAGCCTCTGTAATGTCTAGAACTATATTTTCTTTCTCTCACCAGACACTCTGCAGTAACCATAGCTTTTAACAACCGCCAAGGCTTCTAGTATGAACAGGTGGTCATAGGTGAAGTGTGTAATATCTTAAGAGTTAAAATAATATCTCTTATACCAATATAATATGTATAGACAGCTATAAGTTAGCCTTTTGTGTGTTGATTCCTCAAAGATGGTAGTTTGATGAATTGGTTATCTTTTGAAGGAAAAAGACATTTTATTATACAGTTCTGCTCATAAGTTTGCATAACCCTTGCAGAATATGTAAAATGTTAATAATTTGAACAAAATAAGATGTATTATAAAAATTGCATGTTTTATTTATTAATTTATTTTATTTTATTTTTGTGATAGGAGTCCCTTGTTTGTCCTGGGCAGTTAAACTTCCCTGTTCTTCAGGAAAAAGAAAAATCCAGGTCCTGCACATTCTTTGGTTTTCTAGCATCTTCTGCATATTTGAACCCTTTCCAACAGTGTATGATTTTGAGATCCATCTTTTCACACTGAGGACTATTGAGGGAGTCATACGCAACTATTACAAAAGATGAAAACATTCACAGATTCTCAAGAAGGAAACACGATACATTAAGAGACGGGGGGTGAAAACTTTTGAATGGGATAATCGGGTAAACTGTACTTATTTTGTTTTCTGGGAAACTAATCTATTTAATTTTATTTATGTAGCTTCTGAAGGGCAGTACTATATGNAAAAAAAAAAAAAAAAAAAGATTGTTAAACAAAATAAGAAAATGCACACACCATCGCTGTTCAAAAAGTTTACACCGACAGCTCTTAAAGGGATAGTTCACCCAAAATTGAATTGAGCGGTTTAGTTCAAATTGTCTAAAGAGAGACTCGATCTCTCTATGATGATTCGACTGTGGAAGCTCAAACGTGCTGTGAAACACACAAGAATGAACCTCATTGGTTCTCACATGTCAAGCGAACATGCTTGAACTGATGTGCGTTGATGAATGTTTATATGTGAATTAAAACAAATTAAATCTGTTCAGCGATATCAAGCAATCGTGTCTCTTCAGAAAATTTTGACTAAATTCATATGGATTTGTTTTATAATCTCTTTATGAACTTTTTGAAGCGTCAAAGTGTCAGTTGCATAGCTGTCAATGGAGGGACAAAAAGCTCTCAGATTTCACAAAAAGATCTTCATTTGTGTTCCAAAGTCTTATGGGTTTAGAACGACATGAGGGTGAGTAATTAATGACACAATTTTTGGGTGAACTATTCCTTTAATGCATTGTGTTTACTTCATGATGAATTATTTGATGAATAAAAGGTTATGTGGCGACGACATACACAAAGATGTGAAAGAATTCACATACAGTGCTTGTTATGTTTCCCCTTTAAGAATGTTAGTGGCCTGTGGTGTGTGTTTTCCCCTTTAAGGGATTGACGTTTGGTTTTGTTTATTTAAAAGCGTTAGCAAGTTCACGGCATTTCATCCCGTTTTGATGTTGTCTCTGTTCATTTAATCACACGATCTTTGGTTGAATTTTAGATATGAAACAATGTGAACACAGACAGAATATTATCTTCTTCTACTTGTATTTCAAATGGTTTTTGTAAGTCAGCATCTGCAGAGCATAAATATATTAAAAAGTTTACCATTTTTACAGCAGAAACTTTCCTGAAAAAGCTGCAACCTAAAGTAGCACAAAGGTTATAATGCTTATTTAAAACTACCATATGTTAGTCTTCATAAATGATCCGTCCAGTCAGTCTGAAATAACATTATTATTTTGGACACAATGCAGGTGTCCACACAGGTTTCTACAGCTAACAACATTAATGTAACAAAACGCTTATGGAGTATGTGGAGAATTATCTCCTCAGTGAAAACATTAGAAAACAACAAATGATTCTACTTATCTCAAAAGCATCATCTTAATCACAGATCAACATTAAAATGTTAAATAAGATTCTAATGATTTTTCAGGCTATAGTGGCAGGCTAAGCATCTGAGTTTCTTTTACAATCGTCATGGGTTCAGTCCCAATGGCTGTATTACTGTGGCCATAATCTTGGGTTACACTTTATTTTAAGGTGACATAGTTACATTATACTTACTCAAATAAGTACTGAGTAATGTTAATTAACTACATAGTTACAGTTAGGGTTTGGTTTAGGGTTAATTACTTGTAATTATGCATAATTAGCTGATATTACTATAGTAAGTACATTTAGTAATCTGTAACTACGTCACCTTAAAATAAAGTGTTACCTAATACTGCTCCATCAACACTGTCCCTCAAGTAAGTGTGCAACTACATTGTACATTAAGTCAGTGAGATAAACAGCATCTAAAGCTGAAGTATAATACTTGTCAATTATACACACATCTTGCAGGTTACCCAGCGGTTTCTGATTCTGTTTTCATTGTTGAAGGCAGTGTTGCAAGTAGCCATAGGCCTACAGCAGCCAGAGAGAGACTGCCAGAGGGGCCCCCAGGACCTAAAGCTCCTTAGACCCCACATTGGTACCCAGCCTTCATGCCTTGTAAACAGAATTGCAATTTCTTTCCATCTCCTGCCTAACACATTCTGCTACACCAAATATAGCCGCCTATTTCCAGCTCCCCAGCTCTAACGCGTATCCTCCCCCTCAGCTGTCTTGCAAAGGGGGCATCTAATCTGCTTTCTTCTTCACCACTCGCTTGCATTGTAAACCGATCCAAGAAAATATGAAGGCAGAGGGTGGAAGGTGCAAGGATGAGAGAAATAAGAGTGATAGATGGTATAAAAAAGAGAGTGAAAAGATAGAGAGTGAGGCCGAAAGAGAACGGGGGAGAGAAGATGATGACCTAATTACAATTGCCCACAGTGTGAACCATCTCCCTTTGAAGAATATGAAAATTGCAAAGAGACAAGGAAAGCCAGACCAGCCATGATGTGCGAAACACACTGCAGAAGAGGAGAGCAGATTGAGCGTGCCTTGCTTTTGAAATCCTTATCACATTTACATCTACGTTTCAGACAAGTGCACCAGAGAAAATGTTCTTGGTTGTTCCAATGATGTTTCATTCAATAGGTATAGCTGTCTCCTGAAAGCTTAAAAAGTCTGGATAACTCTGATGTAAATGCTCTATATTGCTTTGTGTTGTTCTTTTGAAGAAATTACTACCTTGTTGCATAGACAGATCAAATGTATACTTGTCAAAATTCATGTTTTGTTTGGATGAGAGGTTTGAAAATGAACAGTGATTCATGTGATTGTCATACTACACAGCTCCCCTCAGGTCACCAAGCAGTTGTTGTTTTGAGAACTGAGAATCTGTGCCCACGATTTTATAATCTGTCCTTTTAATTTATAAAATGCACACATCACAGATATGTAAACCAATTTTAACAATTCGTACCAAGATTTGATATTATATTAAATTGTAACTGAAATATTCTTAGATTGAACTTGTGAGTGCTGATTACTGATAGTACAGATTAGAATCATGCACACACTCAACAGTTCTCAAACAAATAGTCCTTGGTGACCTGATGGAGGTCTTTGTAATGACTGTATATGATCAAATGCTGTAATATTGCCTCCACCAGACCAAATATGTAGACAGTATCTCCAACACAGGATCTCTAGAAATGCTTTCTTAAGATACAAGCCCATAAAGTACATGCATGCTTTGATATATTATTTAGACAGATTTTCTAAAGCAGGCGAGAATAGAGAATTTGAGGTGAGAGAATGTGAATGAAAAAATATTAATTTTATTTATAAAAAATTCATCTCATCAATCTGTTTTTCTAACTCTTTGACCTAATTAGCAGCAAATTCTCCACAACATGTTAACGTTAATTATCACTTTCCAATGATTCATAAAACTAATTAGCTACACCTTTGAGTAAGAGATGTGAATTTAGTCCAAACCCTCACGTCCTCTCAGAATAAGAATGAGTCATTTGAAACAGTGTTTTGTTTTTTGCTATTGTTGGTGAATCAGGATTCAAATTGAATGCAACATTAACAAAGCCACATGGTAAGGAAAATAAAGCAGCACAGAAAGGAAAAGTACATGCATACATTCACATTTGAATTGGATTTAAGGGGTCCACAAAATTATGGACACATGAACAAATGTTCAACAAATGTATACTTCTCAAAAGCAAGAGAGGGTAACATTGCATATACACTACCGATCTTGCATACACACTACTACCAATCTAAAGTTTGGGGTCGGTACTATTTTTTTATGTTTTTGAAAGAAGCCTCTTATGCTCACCAAGGCTGCATTGATAAAAAAAAACTGCAAAAATATTAACATTGTGAAATATTGTTAGATTTTAAAACAACCGTTTTCTATTTTAACATATTTTAAAATGTAATTTATTACTGTGATGGCAAAGCGGAGAAAATTTCCCATTATTATCAATGTTAAAAACATCATGGTGCTTAAAGGGTTAGTTCACCCAAAAATGAAAATTCTGTCTTTAATTACTCACCCTCATGTCGTTCTACACCCGTAAGACCTTCGTTCATCTTCACCTTAATATTATAAAGCGATGAGAATACGTTTTATGCGCCAAAAAAACAAAATAACGACTTTTCGACAATATCTAGCGATGGCCAATTTCAAAACACTGCTTTGAATCTTTTGTTTCGATTCAGTGGTTCGGATCGCGTGTCAAACAGCCAAACTACTGAAATCACGTGACTCTGGCGCTCCGAACGACTGAATCGAAACAAAATATTTGAAGCAGTGTTTTGAAATCGCCCATCACTAGATATAGTTGAAAAGTCATTATTTAGTTTTTTTGGAGCAGAAAAAGGATTCTCCTGACTTTATAATATTAACCCGTTTAACCCCAAATTTTTCCCAGAGATGACATATATGAATTTGTATGGTATTTGTAAGGATATTAAACAATCAATGTCGATTATGTAAAAAAAATATTGAAAAGTCCATGAAAAAATGGGTTTTATGACCGGTGCTAGAACACAGGGAGTCTAGGTCTATGGTGTCAATGCATTTACAAAATGACAAACCTCAAGCAATTAGTTTAAAGATTGGGTTAAATAGATGTTTTATTCCATTAACAAAGAAGTAAAAATTGTCTGGCTGAGTTTCAAAAAGGACAAAATAGCATTCCTAAGCAGCAGTACGGCACTAATAATCCATAAATTTATGACAAAATGACAAATTGTATGGAAATTGGAAGATAATTATTAAAAACTTCATTATAAACTGAAATAAATAAGTACAGACAGACAGACATACAGATAGATAGATAGAACTATAGACAGACAGATAGAAAGATATAACTATAGACAGACAGACAGATAGATAAACAGATATAGATAGAGATAGATAGATAGATAGATAGATAGATGATAGATAGATAGATAGATAGATAGATAGATAGATAGATAGATAGATAGAACTATAGACAGAGAGATAGACAGACAGACAGACAGACAGATAGACCGATAGATAGATAGATCTATAGACAGATAGATAGATAGATAGATAGATAGATAGATAGATAGATAGATAGATAGATAGATAGATAGACAGACAGACAGACAGACAGACAGACAGACAGACAGACAGACAGACAGATAGATTGTGGTCACAATTGTGACCGGTGGGATTCAATGGGTTAAGGTAGAACCACTGTAGTCACATGAACTGTTTTATATATGTTTTTAGTACCTATGGGCGTTTGAAAGTGTAAATTAATTTGCTGGCATAGAGGCCTCAGTGAGCCATCGGATTTCATCATTTTTTTCTTACGGGTGTAGAACGACATGAGGGTGAGTAATAAATGACATAATTTTCATTTTTGGGTGAACTAACCCTTTAATATTTTTATGGGAATCATGATACTTTTTCCAGATTTGTTTATGAATAGAAGTTCAAAAGAACAGCATTTATTTTAAAAATCTTTTGCAACTGACACTTTTGATCAGTTTAATCCTTGCTTAATATAAGTAATAATTTCATTAAAAAGAAATGTACTAACCCCAAACTTTTGAACAGTATGTATTTTAGATTCACATCTGCAAGTCAAATTACAATCCTTCCTCATAGTCATAGACTGTTTTATTAAGTTATGAGCTGTATTGCTACTCAACTGAACCAGGCAGACAAATGATTTGTGTGCTTTGCCGGACAGTGCTATTTAATTATTAGGTTGCGCAATGCCAGTCATTTTGTTGCTTTTTGTTCTAAGAAATTAGAGCAAAAAATAATTTAAACTTTATGTAAAAGATGCCACCATACCCTGTATTTTAAAATCATTTAAAATATGATTTAAAACAATTATGAATCAAGATGTTCAACCTGGCATACATCAACCTTAGCATTCCTCACACAACGATGGTGAAACATTATCACCACGACACATAACAGAAAGGGAACAGTGGTGAAAAACACTGCAAAAAATGTAGTAAACAGTAAAAATAGTGGTGATTTGCATGATTTAGTCATGCCATGGTGCATGCTGGTCCAGCAATGAGGTATATTTACATATATGAGGTACAAAGGTAATAATGAATTTAGAAAACATCCTCAAAACACTTGAAAACCTTGACACACACATATTTTCCTCACCTCTGGACCTTACCCACCCTTTGCATTGCATAACTCCATGTGCCATCTGTGACTTTCAGCACTATACACAGAAACACCAAGTAATATTCACCCACTACTGAATTCCCAATTGAAGCAGTTTAGTATGGCTTCAATAATGTATACATGACATGTTCCTCTTGACCCAGCCATCTTCAGTCCTTATATACAGAGATCACCTTGCTAGACTTCATAAGATCCCTGAGAGGTTAAGCTTTTAACACAACATTTAAAGTGGCTTTTTGATATTTAAATGTAGGTCAGTGTACTAAATAGATGGTATAAAGGAAATCTCTAAGGGTGTTTCCCACCGATTGCTGCCCATTCGCGGTCCTTTTTTTTTTCTGCGTAGACTGGCCCACATTTTAATGGAAAAAGCATCAGATTGATTGCCGTTCTCTGTGCCATTCAAGGCACTGAGATGCAGATAAAAACAACGTAGTATTATAATGTTGATTCATCCCAACTAGACAGGTCTGGGAGGAGGCAAATGAAATATTTAATGTGTTCTCTTCAACTTGACTGCATCTGTGCTGAGAGGCTGAAAATATCCAACTGGCTTATGTAAGAGCCTGTAGCAACTGTAAAGAGGGAGAAGAATGGAGAGATAGAGGGTGACAGAGAGAGAACGAGGGAGGGAGCGAGGGAGGGAGAGAGTGTCCCCGCTCTGCAACAGCAGTCTTATCAGGTTAACGCCTCCCGTTCTATTTCCTGCTCTCTTGCTACCACTGGAGATTCACGGGTGATTCGTGCCCAGCTGGACGAGTTGTCTCCTCAGCCAAAGGCAGAGGAAAAGAACAAATAAGAGAAAGAAATCATTATATGGCAGAACTAGTAAACAAGATATGTTTTAGGTCTGAGTAGCATATAGCCCAAGAGTTATTACTGACAAAGTTTTTTTTTCAATGATAAAAGAGACAAATATGAAAAATGTGCATCATGACGATAATGAATAGATTTAAATTGAAACATACTGATGAAAATATGATGAGAAAAAAGTACCACAGGATATTAATAATGCAATGTTTTCGAAGAAGAAAAATAGAGAAAAAAAATATGATTTTTGGACAAAGAAATACTTAAGCCTCAAGAATTCACAACATGGTGTACTCAATGGTATTTCAAAAATTTAGGTTTTTCACAAGTTGACACGTTTAAAAGTTTGGGGTCAGTAAGATTTTTTTTAAATAAATTAATTAAACAATAATTTTTATTCAGAAAGGATGCATTAAATTGGTCAAAAGAGACAGTAAAGACTCTTACATCAAAAAAAAATCTTAAAATAATGCATCATGTTTTCCACAAAAATATTAAGCAGCACAACCGTTTTCGACATTGATAATAATAAGAAATGTTACTTGAGCACCAAAACAGCATATTAGAATGATTTCTGAAGGATCATGAAACACTGAAGACTGGAGGAATGGCTGCTGAAAATTAAACATTGCCATCACAGAAATAAATACATTTTTAAAAAAATACTATAATAGAAAACAGTTATTTACATGTGTAATAATAATAATATAGTGTTTTTACTATTTTTGATCAAATAAATGCAGCCTTGGTGACAATAAGAAACTTCTTCTAAAAACATAAAAAAATCTTACTGACCCCAAACTTTTGAAAAGTATAGTGCAAATATTGACTAAATGTAAAGTACATTTTCATCAAAACACAAAAACTTTAAAAATGAACAGTGCTTATGGGCTGGTCTGGTACCGCCCTAATCTACCAAGTCCCATAATAATATATAACAGGAGAAAGATCAGGGGCCGTATTCACATTTTATCTTGCCACTACGAGTTCTCCTAAATGGCAGTAAAAGTTCTTAGTTAAGAGTTTTCTCTTAAAACCTATTCACAAAGCTGCTGAGACAAACTTTTACTAAGGAATAGACCGAAGTCTTAAGCTAAGAGTAAGGGCGGGGTTGACCTCGTTGCTATGGATGATGTCAACATGCTTACTAACTATGCCCACAGTGATTGGCTGATGGGTGAGGAGTCTCTGTCAGCGATTTAATCATAGAAAAATTGTAGAATGAGGTATCATATTGCCTTATTCAAATAAGGTTTAAAAAAAAATACAAATGTTCCCATATTCAAATAAAGATTTTAAAATAAAAATGTTGCCATATTCAAATAAAGGTTTTAAAATGTAGGCTCTCACTAAAAAAACTAGTATATGTATATTTTCCGTATCCCTCCACCACCCTGTTTCTCTCACTCTCGGCTGGGGATACGGGGAGAACTCTGGGTTTGGGCTAAATTCCAAGCTCAGAGCCCTCGATCCCCTTGGACAGCATGCCAAATACGCTTATTATATTTTTTTACTCTATTAGATCATTTGTATGTGTGAACTCATGAAAACAACTGCCACAGGTAATCGGACATTGTTTATTTATTTATTAAATAGTTATTTTTGCCGTTTTATCGTTGATTAAACTAATCTATAAATCAAAATATGTATTGCATTAATGAAGAAAAGGCTCAGCACTCAAGGCTCTATCACCTATATTGCCTCAATGGTGTAGTGTCTTTGGGTGGATTGCTGAGGCGGATTGGCAGCAATGGCCATTAGGACTGTTTGTGATTTGGTTTTAGTGATTTAGGAGTCCTCTTGACTACTCCTAACGTTTCACAGATTTGGGAGCTAGTTTTAGCGCTAAAATGCTTTGTGAAATACTCTTAGAGCAAAAATGTAGGAGTCCTAAAATTAGGACCGACACGGCCATTATTTTTAAGAGTTTCTCCTAAATCGGCCAGTTAGGAGCTACTTAGCCTTAAGATGTTTTGTGAATACAGCCCCAGAAGTGTATTTATAGATCAGAAGCTCATCCATCATGCCTCATTTCAGAAGCTACTAAATGCCCCGATATACTTCAAACAAAATCGAAGAACGAACTGATGTGACGTCATTTCGAACAAAATCAGGCCAAAACGAAGTTCGTTTTGTGTTTTTTGGAAGTTCGTAACAGCTTGCCAAAGCGAACTTTCAGGAAAAGTTCGCTCCAGCTGCAAAACACCTGCAAAATCATTTCGTCTGTAGAGTTTGTTGAGGTAAGAGCTCCGCTGGTGAAAACATGAACACACTGGATAGCCGCTTTATAGTACAAAATGAAGTTGTGCTTCTAATGAAATGAGTCCCTGACACTGTTTTTTAATGTTTGATACTGTAAAGCTGCTTGCTTTTAAGCAATCTATTGAATAAAGTGCTATATAAATAAACGTGACATGACTAGAGTGCTAATTTGCATCGCTCGTGCTAACATACCAATGTTGTTATGATCAGATGCTTTTCTTATGCTTTCTATAAAATGCTTGCAGTTTTCTCATTTTTGTTGTGTTTATTACTGAGAAGAAAGCGTACAGCATGTGTTTACATATTCATCAAACCGTTGCTCTCAGCAGTGTGGGCGGCGTCAGATTTTCGATTACAGTATCTCACTGGTCACGCATTTCGAACTTCGTTTTACTCCTAAACAAAGAACAAAAAAGAACTTTGTTTCAAGTATATCGGGGCCTTAAGAAGTTTTTAATCAAGACATCACCTGAAGTCTTAGTTCTTAACAGGTTCTGCTGCATGACTGTTCAATTTCTCTTATAATTATCCATTCAAAATGAGAAAAAGGTAGTCCAGGTCAGGATGGATGTTTCTTAGTGGAAATTATACTACAGATCAGTGTTCTCCAACAAATTGTGATTAGGCCTGAGATTAAAAACAGAACGAGCATGGGCCGAATGAATTAAATGGAAATTGGAGTAGAAGACTATGTACACTAGGGTTAAGGGTCAGCTGAAATTGTATTAATTCGAATTTTGTACATATATATATTCTGATTTAGATTAATAACTATTTGATAAGGGGTCTTTCAGTATATGCCAGCATTTGTCAGTGTAACTGGTGTTTTGTCTGGGCACAGTTGGAGGGGTGGAGTGCTGGGGTGTACATGTAGGAGGATAGTAAACATATTTTATCACTCACTGAAGCTCACAGGCTGTAAATCAGGATCTGTGCTGTATCGCTCCTCATCTCTGGCTTGTAAAATGGATTAATGAGACCCTGCCCCTTCTTATGAGTGCAACACAAACACACACTGACATGTACCTTGTGTGAAACAGACAAGCCATTTCCTCAGTAAATTGTACCTCTCAGTAAATCATTATTTTATAATTGCTTTGGCTTTGTCAACTGTGGTTAGTAGGTGGTCACCATGATTTCGCCAAGTAAGACATGTTCCTGGATCAACATATTTTGTTCATCCTGGAAAACATTCCTGACTGAAAATTTTGTCCTAATCCTTTACCTAACCCTACCCATAACCTATCCCTAAAATCAGAGGGAAACGATAGGTGAACAACACTGATGTAGAAGCACCTAACCCTGGTTGTAAGTCTAAACTTGACATAAACTGTAAACTTGTCCTTCAAATCTGATTAGTTGATTGGAATGTTGTTCCAGGATCAACAAAGATGTTGATCCAGGAACATGTTTTACTTGGTGAAATCACGTTTACCGTTAGCAGGTAAACGTTAAGATGCAAATATGCACTCTGCTAAAGCTTTGCTAAATGTAAAAAATGTTAGAAAAACATTTCTCCATCCATCCAAGTAACCTCAACAGACAACTGTGCAATACAAATATCTCCTCTAAACTAAAGTTCAAATGAGGACAATATTTTGTAGCCCATGGTTACTCAAACTGCTAAGATAAATAAATAATGTAAAAAAAGTATTGCACAAATAATAATAAAAAAATACTTCTAATAGACAGACAGACACATTTTTCACTTTATGGTTGAATTCTCAGAAACCAACACAGAGACTCATGTGTGTTACTTCTGTACTCACACAGTGTTTCTGTCAGTCATATCATAAAGGAGCAGAAGCCCAGTCATTCTGTGTACTGTGCCTGCACTGCATTCAATCAGACAAGATACACATTTCAACATATTTGCCTGCTGGAGTGTTCATGACCCTACAAACATGCAGATTAGTAACACTATAGTTTCAACATACATAGATGAGTTATATATATTTTGTAAAGCAAAAAAAAAAAAAAAAAGATGATATTTGTTTGCTATTTGTTCAATTTAGAAGAAAATTTCAAGATTGTTTAAATGTCATTTTTACAGCAGGAGGCAAAACTAATCAAACCAAAGCAGTTTGTCAGCGTGCGTTTGTGTGCAATCACTGTTTAAAACACACCATCATCAATCTGCCACTGGAGGCACCAAAGTCACTGCATCTAGTGTGTGTAAACACCTGACACGTCCCTGAACACATTCACACACAGAAACATACAGATGACTGTCATGGGAAAACAGCAAACTATTTATATGCACATCAACACAGAAGAATTTACTCAGAAGAACAAAAAAAGCAGTAGAGGATGTCAACATAAAAAAGAACACGGACAGCTGATTGATTTACTTCATTAACTAAGATCCATATAGAACACAGTAATGTTTACAGATGCCTTGTTTTACTGTCTTGGCATCAGAAAGGAATCTCTCAGTAATAAGTGGCACTCACGGGCCACTGTATTGCTAGTACTGGGTTGGACCCCCTTTTGCCTTCAGAACTGCCTTAATTCTTTGTGGCATAGATTCAACAAAGTGCTGGAATAATTCCTCAGAGATTTTGGTCCATATTGAAATGATAGCATCATGCAGTTGCTGCAGATTTGTCGGCTGCACATCCATGATGTGAATTTCCCGTTCCACCACATCCCAAAAGTGCTGTATTGGTTTGAGATCTTGTGACTGTGGAGGCAATTTGAGTATAGTGAACTCATTGTGATGTTCAAGAAACCAGTTTGAGATGATTTGAGCTTTGTGACATGGTGCGTTATCCTGCTGAAATTAGCCATCAGAAGATGAGTGCAAGTTGTTTACACCAAATTCTGACCCTATACCATCCGAATGTTGCAGCAGAAATCGAGACTCATCAAACCAGACAATGATTTCCAGTTTTCTATGGCCAAATTGTGATGGCTAGATGACTGGGTCAGAGCATCTCCAAAACTGCAGCTCTTGTGGGGTGTTCCCAGTCTGCAGTGGTCAGTATCTATCAAAAGTGGTCCAAGGAAGGAGTAGTGGTGAACCGGCGACAGGGTCATGGGCGGCCAAGGCTCATTGATGCATGTGGGGAGCGAAGGCTGGCTCGTGTGGTCCGATCAAACAGATTAGCTACTGTAGTTCAAATTGCACAAGAAGTTAATGCTGGTTCTGATAGAAAGGTGTTCAAATATCATGTATGGGGCTGCATAGCCGCAGACCAGTCAGGGTGCCCATGCTGACCCCTGCCCACCGCCGAAAGCGCCAACAGTGGGCACATGAGCATCAGAACTGGACCACGGAGCAATGGAAGAAGGTGGCCTGGTCTGATGAATCACGTTTTCTTTTACATCACGTGGATGGCCGGGTACATGTGCGTCGCTTACCTGGGGAACACATGGCACCAGGATGTACTATGGGGAGAAGGCAAGCCAGCGGAGGCAGTGTGATTTTTTTGGGCAATGTTCTGCTGGGAAACCTTGGGTCCTGCATCCATGTGGATGTTACTTAGACACGTACCACCTACCTAAGCATTGTTGCAGACCATGTACTCCCTTTCATGGAAATGGTATTCCCTGGTGGCTGTGGCCTCTTTCAGCAGGATAATCCGCCCTGCCACAAAGCAAAAATTGGTTCAGGAATGGTTTGAGGAGCACAACAACGAGTTTGAGGTGTTGATTTGGCCTCCAAATTCCCCAGATCTCAATCCAGTCGAGCATCTGTGGGATGTGCTGAACAAACATGTCCGAACAAACAGGCTCCACCTCGCAACTTACAGGACTTGGTGCCAGGGGTCTTCAGGGGTCTAGTTGAGTCCATGCCTCGACGGGTCAGGGCTGTTGTGGCAGCAAAAATGGGACCAACACAATATTTGGAAGGTGGTCATAATGTTATGCCTAATCGGTGTATATGACAATGGCTGTCCGCTATTGTTTTTAGATGCTCTGATGCTGTCAGTTGGCAAAAACATCCTCTAAGGCCACACCTACCGAATCTAACAAGAAAACTGAGACCTATACCATGTGTCATACAATGAGGTATCCTGGGGAAGTCTTTGTCTTCTTAGAGAACAGTGGGATAGAGTGACCAGTAGGGCCCCGGGCTACGTGAGGGTGTGGCAGAGCTCGGGAAACAATGCTGGTAGTTGTTGGTCAGGTACTGCAACCAAAAAAAAACACTGGATCTTTCAGAGTACATGTCAAATGTGCTATAATGTAAATGCCTTAAAAGCAACAGTTTACAATGTTACAAAAGATTTTCACAGTATTTTAAAGAAATGCTGTTCTTCTGAACATTGTATTCATCAAAGCCTTTTTTCAACATTGATAAAAATAACAAATGTTTCTTGAGCTGCAAATCAGCATATTAGAATGATTTCTGAAGGATTCTGTGACACTGAAGACTGATGCTGAAAATTCAGCTTTGCTATCACAGGACTAAATCTTGAAATGTATTAAAATAGAAAAGTTATTTTAAATTGTAATAATATTTCACAATAGTACTGTTTTTACTGTATTTTTGATCAAATAAATGCAGCCTTATGAGCATAAAATACTTAAAATAATAATAATAATTTGTTTTTTGTAGCGTTATATGTATGACACAAGTTTTGAATCTGGCTTGAAATATTTCCTGTCCTTTCCCCACTGTTCTCTGAAAAACATGACAATTGAGACTATGGCTGCATCCAAAATCACACAACTTTCCAACTATATAGTAGGCAAAAAACAGTAGGTCACAAATGAAGTAAGTCAGAATTCACAGTACTCATAAAAGTGTAGGCAAAAAGTCCCTGGATGACCTCCTACTTCGGGCGAGATTCTGAAGTGTGCATACGATGAACACTTTACTACCCATGAGGCCACAGTAGAGGATTTGTGAATGACAGTGAAGCAACGCAACTGACGCTGGTAGGTCACATGCTAATGACAATAAGGTGAATGTAGTACGCCCAGATTATATTCATACTACAAACATTTATACTATATAGAACATACATTTTTAGCGGTTGTGAAGTATTCAAAATAAGTACCTACTCAAGAGAGTATCTATAGAGTAAAAATATCTATAAATTATTTTATTTTAAAATATTTTCCAATTATGTGGTGGAAAAAATATTAATTTCAAATTCTGTAAATTATTTTGCCAAATTCACTTTTGTGGAACTGTATATTATACTTTTGGAGATAATTTGGAAATTGAAAAAGATATCAAAGCCACATGTTTAAAAACACTGTAGAGAAGAAGGAGACAGATGAGGGATAACAAGCTAGAGCAGAGTCCTCGAGTCCGTTGCTGGATCCGTCAAGGGCTTGCTCATACCTGTATCATCTTCAGTCCCTGCTGCACACCTGGCCAGGCCTCCCTTTTAGGTGTCTCCCAGACACGACACAGCATGCTTATTTGTGTGTGTGTGTGTGTGTTAGACAGAGAGAGTGGGAGGTCTTCAAGTAATGTGCTAATTTCTTTAAAAGGGACTTTCCCACTACATTATTCCAGTGTCTTATTAATAGACATAAAGCACCAGAAAAACTACAATGACTTTAAACACTCAAAAAAAGTTTGTAATACAATATTAAAAACTGAGCTTTTCAACAGCTGGCTTTGAAAGGTTTTCTGATACCGAGATACTAAGAAAAAGCGTTGCTTAGTAGTGTAACTATTCTCTGAGAAAGTAATTAAAACAAGCAGAAGCCTTCTGACAATTTGAGAGTCAAGCTGGACCTCTAGTGTTTCTCACAAAAAACAAGAGTAAAGTTTTTCTCTCTCCCCCTTTCTCATTCTCTCTCTGTCTCCACTGAAGCCCCTCCTGGTGGGAGGGGTAACCCCCCCGTGTCAAACTTCAAAGAAGAGACTGAGCTCCTCTTGCATTCATCTCAGTCTACCAGCTTAACCACCGAGTTCAAACAGCTCACCCACACCCTGTGAGCTGAGGACTGGAGGAGCTGCACACACAGCACAGAGACAGACACAAGCAGATACATGCACACAAAAGGCACAAACACACAAACTTACATGCACAAACTTGCACAGAGCTTCATAATAATGTTCTTCTGAGACTTTTCTGAATGCAGTCTTTCAAAACTTTCTCCCGAAATTGCTCTGGAAAACTTCATGGTAGTAATTTTCATTCTTCGGCATATCCAAGACGGACTCTGCTGTTTGACCTAATTTTCAAATAGACTATTGCAGTTTAAAATAACCTCCTTTCTATTTTACCATATTTTAAAATGTCATTTATTCCTGTGATGCCAAAACTGATTTTTCAGCAGTCATTACTCCAGTCTTCAGTGTCACGATCCTTCAGAAATCATTCTAATATACTGATTTGCTGCTCAAGAAACTTTTCTTATTATTATCAATGATGTGCTGCTTAATATGTTTGTGGAAACTGTGATTTGTGGAAAAGGCGCCAGTTATGGTAGTAAAATACTGAAACAATATGGCTTCTGATTGATCAATTCAACATTTCAGTCATGCTAAAATCAACAATATAGTAACAGTTATGGTGTGAAAAAAAAACTGTTCACCATATCGCTATGTATGCAGCACTCATAGTGTATCATTATGTTTTTTTTTATTATTATTATTATGCAAACAAGGAATGTGAAACTATATACATGTGATATATAATAAATAACCAAGACAAACAAACATACTTAACAACAACAAACATGATCATTCTAATAACTCCTGTGTATATATGCGTGTGTATCATTCTTTTTGTTGCATAGCAACGTTAAGTCAGGGACTATATCTTCTATTGGAACGATGTTACTTAAAGGAATAGTTTTGTTTACTCACCCTGATGACTTTTTTTCTTCTGCAAACTAAAACACAAGATGTTTTGAACAATGTTTCAACTGTTTTTGTCCAAAAAACAAAACAAAAAAAAAAACACTGGACCCCCTAAGCTTTCACTGCATGAATTTAAAAAATAATAATTTGTTCCACAAAACTAAAAATATGATTAGGATCAGTAAATGAGGACAGAATTTAAAATTTTGGGTGAACTATGCTTTTAAGAATTTGCTTAATGAACTAATATTTAACAAAAATTGTATTCTTAACATTTTTAATATGTAGGAAGAGTGCTTTGTGTCATATATTTTATACAAGTAACATACAGAGTATGTTATTTGTGGTGAAACATTTCATGCTTCAAATATTCAAACAGGCTTTACAGGCTTTTATTCAAAAAATGAGATAGACAGCAGCTCTAATATAGCACAATTTTGATCGTCTGCCCTCATACGAGAATAAGAGCGCTTACTAGTGCTACATTAAGTGCTGACTTCAGTGGAGTACTTACTCTCTGCCCTAGATTCAGGCAACCCACACTAGAGCTCTATATACAGTCACCAGCTCTGAGCAAATTGCTTTAGATATTGACACTGAAGAAAAAGGTGAATGACATTTAATTTCGGCAGTCATTTATGATAAAAACAGTGCTTCACCTGAATGAGCATTAGCGACTTTATATCAATGCACGCAAAATTTCCCATGAGGTCTGGGGTCTTCAGTTCAGTTTGTCAAATATGTTTACAACAGCAATTTTTTTTCTCTCAAATGAGGCTTTATTTAGATGTGGATCAGTCAGAAGGCCTAAAGGGGTGGTTGTTAAAAAGTAAAAAGCAAAAAATGAAATGTGTTTCAAGTATCGTATAGGTTTGCACTCTTCACAGAACAGAACGAGGCGCACATTATTAACAAGAACTTTGCAAACTCAGGGAGATTTTCTCTAGGAGACTTGGAAAGTACCCGCACCCTCCCTTTTCTCCCCCTCTTCTTCGTGAGAGAGAGCATGTGTGTTCGATTAACATTTGCCGGAGTATTTGTTTATGGAGTGCTCTCTCTCGCTATGGCCCCACCCCTGGAATTCCGGGTGTTCCATATTTCCCGAACATGGTTCAGGAATTCTTTGACCTGATTCCACCAACTCCAAGACCACATCTCTCTTTTTTCTCCATTTTAAAGTGCAGAAATTTAACTCTATAAATGAGATGTTAAATTTATAACATGTAGCATTTCTGCTAACAAAGAGAAGAATCCAAATTTACAAAACTATTTGCAGAGGGGAAAAAAAGTCTGAAACACAACTATGTGTCTGCTTTTGACCCCCCTCCCTTCTCTTTCTTTCCGTCTTCCTCTCTCTACTTCTCTCAGCAGACAAACATGTCTCGTTAATCCTCTTGGCTTTCAAAACTATGAACAGGAAATGCTTCTTTTGCACTGGACACATCGCCGGCTTTTAACATTTCGGTCATCTCTCAAATACTGGCCTAAAACCATTCATTTATTTCTATATAAATCGATTTAAACCACTCTTTATGTTTAAAAAAGAACCTGCTGACATGTGGATAAAGCTACTGTTATAAAACAAAATGAAAAATGGGAAAAGGCTGTTTATATCTCTTAGATGTCATTGTTTCTTCCTGCTTTTTAAAGGGGTCACGGCTAGACAAATCAAAAATATTTCTTCATCTTTTGACATATCATTGTGCTATAAAAATATTGTGTAAGTTTCAGAACTCAAAACTTCCTCATTAGTCCAAAAACAGCTTTTATTGAAACCAAGCTCTGAAAATGACTCGTTTCGGATTTTGTCACATGATGTATGATGTAATAGTGTGATGAAAGACCACCTCTGCAGAATCAAATTAACACCTACTTCTACAATAGTGAGATGAGATGGAGAGAAGAGATATACAATCACTGGTTTAAAAATAACAACCTTCCAAAGGATCCTAATGTTAGGAAAGTGGTTATTTATTTTCAACTATGTGAATGTCTCGCAGTCTCAGCATTATTTGTTTGGTACACTTCACTGTGGATTCTTTGGGAAATCAGCAATTTCGGCGCAGGCTTTGCAAACAGATTTTTACTGTAAGATATGGACCCGACAGTAATGCCACAACATGTAAGGCATAATTCTAATGCCAAAGATCAGTGATTTCTGATATGTAATGATTCATGTACAGTCAGATGTTCTTTGTCTCAAAATTGTTTATTGCGGTTTATGTGTCAGTAAATCAAGCCAGCGACTAAACGATCAACTTCGCATTGTTTCTCTTAGTAGCATGAAAATAATCTGTTATTTAAATTGTGATTAAAGGTGGTACAGAGGATCTTTTCGTCGACTGATTTTTTTAAATGAGCGCATGCGTAAGAACAAACCCCCTCCTTCACAGCTCTTTTCGAGGGAACGCCTCCCAAAACTCGTGCACGAGTGTTTACCACCGGCATTCGCTGTGTTATTAAGCCGGGCACACATTTAACGACTAGCTAAAACATTCTGACTGTGCTCAACATACAGCGACTGTTTCCTGCTCCTGAAGCAGATTTATATACTTTCACATGGAATTTGAACACCGACTGTAATCGCAGACTGAACGCATCTGGCTCTGACTGGACGCGTTTGAGCGCGATCAGTCATAAGTATCAATTTACATTCATAATTGGCCTTACAATCGACTTAAAGCCATGCACACACTTAGTGGATTCATTATGTCGGACTCACCGCAGGTAACTCATAATCTGCAGTTGTTACTCCTGTCTCCTGACAAAAACATTGCATGCGGCGCCTGTGGAGTGTGGAAAGTTACTGGAGCGCGCAGCCACGCGTCTCTCACAAGGAACGTCATGGCATTGACTGACAAGCCAGAGGGCCAATCGTTTACGCGATCATTGGCTGATGTTTTTAAGGCCCTACCTCGTGCACAGATGATGTATATTAATAATATTCCTTTCAGTGCACCTAATAAATAGTCTTTTATCAATTTGTAAAGACAGTTTCAAGTAATATTGCAAAAATGTATAAAACAAAACATCCTATTTAGCACCTTTAAATTATATACAGAAAGCAGTCAAAAAACGCTCTCTTTATAATCGCTTAATAATCACTGGAGCTGTCAATCACACTCTCGCCAAAACTCCCGTTACAATCAATGACATTGTCTACACACATATTTACATCGTTTGAACTGTTAGTTATAATGAAAGTGTCATATTCATGAGAGTGCAGAAATTGAGCTGCATTGACGAGATCGCTGCTTTCATGCGCTCAACAGACATGACTGTCATCTGCAACAATGCTCATCACTGCAACCTTTCATGCGATGGGAGTAGATCTAAATATAATGCTATAATCAACACTTTTCATGATTAGTTAATCTCGACAGCTGTAATAGTAAAACTGCAGTAAAACATTTCTAGAGAGTCACATGTAATACTTGTTTTATATGCAAAGATGTAAGCCAATCAACATTTCGGTCCTCTCTCAAATACTGGCCTAAAACTGATGAGGGACAATAATTGGAGTCAAAGCTATTTTTAAAAAATTAATTACATTTAAAAAAAAAATTTTGTGAGTCAAAAAAATTTATAATATCAATGTAAGGAAGGTCAAATAAACAGGTCAAGGTGTCTAAAATTAGATCATTTCACATTCAACCAATTGTTGCCTACACAAACATTCTCTCATTCCCCCTCCCTCGCGTTCTGTAAGGTAACAGCCATATAATACTGACCAGGAGAGTGACAGAGTGGACACCAGTAGAGGGAGTGTATGAAGAGTGGACTGCACATGTAACTAACCCATACGCCACTTCCTGAGAAGAGTTTCCGCGGTACAGAGACACTCCCTACAGCGGCACATAATGCATCCAGCAGCAACCAACACTGCAGGTTTCTGAAGAAGAGCAGGCCACTTGCTGTACATTTGAGCTTGTGTGTGTAGCCTATATGTATACGATGACACAAAGAACATATGAGAAACAAAGGAAAATCCAGCCACACACTGCAAAAATATTTACTAATATATAAAACACATGCAGTGTCTGTTTAGACTAAAACTTTAAATTATCATGCAAGATAGATTGCTCATAACATTATCAGACTGTGAAATTATGTATTCTCATAGCATACTGTATATGATACAAATACAAGTATTTAAAAAACTGCATAAATTGCTAAATGCAGTTTCTAATACACATTATTCTATGTTAATTACCCATTTATTTCTATATAATCGATTTTAAAACACTTTTTATGTGTAATAAAAAAACCTTCATAAATGTACTGCTTTATAAAAGAAAAATTCTGTTTATAACTCTTCTATGTCCTTTTTTTCTGCAGTCCGTTTGAGCATGTCATTATTGGCAGAGCTGATTTGATGCTCGCATTTTCAGGGGAAATTGTTAGTTCTAATATTTCACTCACACACATACATACACAGCGGTCTAAGCACTTCAAGGAGAAATGGGCCCTCTGCAGGAGAGCATTAGTAGGCGAACCTCGAAATCAACGCAAAGTGTCACCACCATCCATTGGATTCATGACGCACATAAGCTGAAGGATAAAAATAGGGCACAAGCTACACTCTTGAGAATGCCCATGTACCTGACACTTCCACGGGTGCTCACATTTCTGTGGAAACGGACTGATACCAAGTTCAGTTTGGAGAAAGAAAAACATTTGCTGTGAACTCGCTCATTCCTATGCTTCTAAAGTAGTGCGTGCTGCAGGCGCAACCTCTGTCTTCCGCTGTCACCCTGCAGCGCGCACACGTGGGCGAGCCCGCGCAAGCTCTGTTGAGCTGGAGGGAGGAGTAGGCACGCAAGTAAAACATGCATCCTGACATGTGGAACATTTAACTTGTGTGTCGCTACGTAATTTATTAAGGACGATATATTTTATAAAATATTTAAGAGACATTTTCACGATATGCTTGCTCGTCGGTCGTTTTTTTAAGAAACATTTGCGTCCTTCATAGCCTGTTACAACTGTTAGGCTACATGTAAAAATGTTACGTTAATACGAAACATTTTAAATAGCCTACTTAATGTATATATGCTTTTGTCTTCTTCGCTTGCTTATTTAAAAGTATTATTTTGGTTGAATTCCACGTGAATGCGCAAAGGTTTACCTATGGTGCGTGCATGCGTCCGTGCGCGCGCACCTCGATGTCCATATCCACCTAGAAGCCATCAAAAATGCACCCCCCTTCGACTGAAGAGGGTAGTGAGGAGAATAATTTCTGGCACTGTGAGCAGCGGCTCAAAACTATACGGCCGCGTTTAAGATAATCTCATTTTAAATGAAACCAGATGATGGTCTACCTAAAGGAAAAAATTCTACAGTCTATGTGCATTTTTAAAATCATTGGGGTCATTATTTGTACTTCGGTCTGAACCAAGGCTGTCATTCATGTTGAAATCAATGAAATTGATTACCAGATCAAGGACAGAGCCGAAGAAAAACCCTATTTCTAGCCTTTAAGATTGGTAAGGTTGTTGTTTTTCTCGGTGTACATGGTCTTCTGAGTTTCTAAATTCTGAAATAAAGGCTACAGATCTTAGACTTAATGAGATTTATCCAACTTTTGAAAATATATATATTATAGAGAAAATGTACATTTTGCAGATATTCCTGCTCCTGAAACGTGACAGCTCTGAAAATAATCATATTGATTATTTCTGCTAATTTTATTCAGTTGAGTTTTGATTCATTTGTTATGTGTTTGACAGATGTTTTGATGCATATAATCTGATACATAATCATAATTGCTTAGAAACAAAATATCAAGAGTAACTTCAAAGATAGAACTAAAGAAGAAAGTAACACATCATGTTGTTAGAAGAAACCACTTTACAACACACTTCATATCTAGATTATAGGCCTACTAGTAAAATACTTCTTAACTGACTTCAAATTAAATCAAATGTAACTAAATACAAATATATTTTATTTTTATAGCCAGGACAGCAATAACGTTGTGCGTTCTTTACAAAAAATATGAGCAAAAACCTAAATACCCTGTGTATGTGTTTGTGCTGGAGATAAAAAAGAGCGAGAAAAAGAGTTTGTGTGTGTGTGTGTGTGTACCTGTGTGAGGGAGAGATACAGCTCCCTCTTTCTTTCATTCTCTGTATCTCTCCAGTTCCCCNCATCCCTTTGGTGAACACACCCTCAGTCCGCGGCATGCAGATGAGTCTCAACAGGTTACAGGAAGCTGAAATTCCAGAAGAGCTAGAAAGGCTCAGACAGGAGAGGCTGTTCAAGTGAGTTCATTTGTCACATATGACATCAACACGCAAACATTTCTTAAGAAAGTCGTTGATTCAACAAAAAAAAAAAAGAAGAGAACTTGCTACACCTCAAGCAGGGCTCTTTATTTTTAATTAAGTAGATCATTGAAGGTGTTCTGTGTATTTATTGCCACATATGAGAATAGTATTAGCCAGCCTGAATAGAGGAGCATTTCAAACCAGCTTATTTCACAATTATTCAATGCTTTCAACTCTGTACTTAGGCTATGTATAGTCTATATAAATGGCGTTAGTTTATCTAGGTTAGGGAAAATAATCACACATCGGTTTATCCACCTTATATATATCACATATGTTCATATTACCACATTTTCTTGCAGAACTAATGCAAATAGAAATTGTCCGACAGACTTTGGAGGAAAGCAGGCTACTTTCCGACCGTTCACTCAGCTTGCTTTACGGGAATAGAAACATGCGGGGAGATACAATCATTACCATGGAAACCAATCTTGCCTGAGGAGGATGGGGATGGGGAGGTCAGGACAAGTGGTTGCCTTGGAAACCGCACACATCGCTCACGCTCAGAGCCCTCCCTTAGCGGGCTGACGTATTGCAAAGGGGGTCGACGACTTTAATTGGCCGAAATTCAGCCTCTGGGCTTGACACCTCCCTCCCAACACAGTTCGTGCTCTTAAAGGGGAAATAAAATACAATTTGTGAACCCGGGCTAAAAATACTTTAGCAAAGGATAAGTCAAAATGTTACATGGATATAGGGTATGCTATGCAGTGTTATATGGTAAAATGACGCTGACTTCTGCTAGACGTTACAAAAAAAAAATGGAAATTGAATTGCGCAACAGCCAAACGCAGAAGGGACAGCTTGTGTTTAGTAGCAGGCTATAATTCTGCAGCTAGCGCAATAAAAACTTAAAGACTAAGTGTTTGTCTTCAAAAAAACCTCTCCCCCACAAGAATGTAAGCTACAGAATACTTTCTTATTAAAAAGAATCAAGAGTAGGCTAATAATCCAACTTTCAAAACGAGAAATAGGCTATATTAACGTTTTGTTTATTTGTCAAAGACTTGAACCGTCACTAGCATAAAAGCGCACGTGAAAACCTGGCCAAATGTAACAAAGCACCAACACACTTGACTCATTTTCGTATGATAAAACATAATGTTCAAAAGTATTCACAGACAGAAACATCTTACCGTGCAAAGCACCATCGCGTCATACCGCGTCAAGTTTAATCTACCACACTTCGATTAAGAAAAATATGTTACAGATCAATGCACTTGCCTCGTGGGTTATTCAGTAATGCCTTTTGAGATGTGTCAGAATATACTTTTACCTCAGCAGTTTTGTCTGTTACGCTATAGTAGCCTACTATTGACAAAAAATGTCTACTACAAACTAGAACGTATGGTGGCGTCCGACCCTGGGAAATTGCAACTTGCGATTTATGTTAAGTTGATTACTTTGCCTTTAAGTTCACAAGGCATCCATCTGCCAAGCGGGGAAAGCTCCGCCCTGATATTTCACCCACTGGTCCTCCTGCCACCGGAATGCCCGCGAGTGTCCTGAGCAACGGAAATCACACTTCAAATCCCACAATGCTCCTCCTTTGATAAAAGTACTTCAGTGACGCCTCAAGACCGGGGAATGTAGTTTTCACTCACTTTAATTTAGATTGACGTTAATTAAAAAATTATATTTTTAAATTCTGTTTTTTGTTATTTGACTAAGCAGAAAAGAACAAAAAAAAAAAATGCCATAGGTGAGCAATGATTTGAAGAATTAGAGTAAGTGGCTTATGTCAATAGCCTATTAAAGTGTCTCATAGTAAAGTAATAGGCAATTTAAATAGCTAAAACTTTTTTTAAACATAAAATTGGCATTCAAATGCAAACCTTCATAGTAAAAGACTGATTGAAAAAATTTAGATTTTTATTAAAATTGAAGCTATTATCCATGCATGACATTCTAGTAAGTTATTAAAAATCAGTATTATTTTCAAATACAATGTTGTTGCAGGAGCGCGTTTTTGTAATCTTTGTTTTGAACCTCCTGAAGGATGTTATAGAGCAATCATCTTCTATAGTAGACAATAAGAAAGAGGTGCTTACCTCAACTAACAAGAAAATAGTAAATCCCATATTTTTCTATGAGGCGTTTGAAGAGAATTAATTTTCTTTCTGATGATGGAAGTTTATAGCCACTGACCTCTATCACAACTGGAGAGACAGCACTGACTGATGATTCACTGTCGCTGGAGTAGGCCAGTGTTTATGCTTTTTCTGTTTACCATAAGGACATAACAGAACATGTGTTGTAAATAAATGTTTTCATGTCACTGTAAAAGAGAGTTACAAGACTCGCACAGCAGAGCTCTTCAGCGCTATATTCACCTATATTTTCTGGTGTTCTGAAGGTAGATGTAATAATGTAAAGCTTGATATGAAGTCTTTCAAGCAAATGCTTATGTGTGGCCAAGTTAGTAGTTAAATTAGATTCAGGTGAGACATTTGGTGCTTCCAAATGTTGTTTATCTTTGGTCGGTTTCAAGCATTTTAAGCATTTTTATATAAATCCAAGAATTGTTCTCATGACCTTTCATATATGTTATTATTTGTAATATATGTATTATATTATCTCTCAGTTTGCCCAATAGCCAGTTGCAGTATTTTATTTACTATTAAATTATTAATTTAATATTTACTGGTTATAGAATATATAAGTTAAAGCTTTAAAATAAAATAATCTGTGAATACATTACAATCTTTAGTTCTTGTAATGGCTATTTCATTAGAAGGATAAGAATTTATTCCATTCAAGCAGGAATATAGAGCAACTTTGTATTTGAAAAATAAAAACTAAATACAACATATAACGTCCAACTTTTGCTTATCTCACATATGATATGATCTATGCACAAACATGTTTTACTAAAAACATATATAAAAAAACACTTAAATACATTTCAATTTTAAATTATAATGAAACCTAAATGGATTGATCTTAAAATCTCCATTCATTATCCAACAAGAGTTTTATAGGGCCATTTACACCACAATCACTGAAAGTGACACCCTTACCCCACCCGATCGAAACAAAATGTGAGTTTGCTTTGAAAAAATGTGAGAATGCCTAGAAACTTGTAGTTGAAAAAAATCTGTATGTGTTGGTGTGTTATTAATTCCCTTTTGATGAAGTGCCATTTTCAGATCAAATTTATTGAAACTGCCTCCAACATGTAATGTCAGCATATCATTCTGGATGGATGGCACATATAAGAATGGCACATACAAGGGCACATACAAGATTGTAAACGTTTGCTTAGACATATTATGATAGGGAAAATATAAAATAATGACACTAAAAAAGAGGTGCAGCATCTTATTCCAGCTCTATGTTTAGAGGCCCATTAGACAAAATTAGCCTGCATTAAGACTAATAGTCTGCACACACTAAATATATGTGTAGAATTTTGATGTCTTAAACATCCTTTGGCATAATTGGAAAGTGACAGGATAAAATGTAGCTGTTCTTTCAAAGGTAGAAAGTCTGCTTATTTGTAAAGTATTAAAATCACAAAGGGTTAATGTGAGGAACTACTCTGCTTATGACCATATGACATTGAGGAAAACTGTAAAAAATGTTGGGTTAAATATGGACAAACCCAGTGTTTGGGTTGTTTTGACCAACCTGCTGGGCAGTTTTATTTTATTTAGTTGACTTAAATAAAACTACCCAACAGGTTGGGTCAAAACAACCCGATTGCTGGGTTTGTCCATATTTAACCCAACATTTTATTTTTAACCCAGCATTTTTTAGAGTGTATCCACCAAAAATTGATATTAGATGATTAAAAGTAATTACAAAAATGAAATGTTAGTTGGAGAAACAGTCTAGCATCATTTCTTTACAGATGCCACTTGGTTTGATATTTTGTTTTCTAATGCAATGACATTCATACATTTCAAATGTGTCTTAAGTGTCCTAGTAATATGGAGTGGATGGATGCACTGCTGCACAATGTGTTGCATGAAAGGACAAAATTGACACAGCACTGGCAGATTTATTAGGTAGCCAGAATAAAGTTTTCACTACTAAAAATTGAACATCTGAATATGTCTGCAGTCTTGGTCTAAAGCAACTATCTGGATGTATTTCTTTAGTGCAAGATATATCTTATCCTTTAGGGCTGCATTACGGCAGTTTATTATTAAATTAGTTAGAGCTCATTTTCTAAATCTCTTCAGTAAACTATTACATACCTTTACCTTTTCTGAAAATAATGTTGCATTACAAAACCCACAGCCAAACACAACTAAACTGTGCTCTAAACCGGCAGATTATCACTTTTTATCATTATAAAGATTCCATCAGATAAAATACTTTTATCTTTCTCTTATTATACGATTAGAAGTCATAAGCTTCATCTTAAATTGTAAAACAGCATAATTGTCAGTGTCTTTATGTTTTTCATATTCCATTCGGTCTTTAATACATGATTGTAATACTCTTATAATCATTTATGTTTGTAGTGAGTGTTGGTGACTCTACTTGTTCATTGATTTTTTTGTACTCTCAGTGCGTTATGAAGATTTGTGTGTTTCTGATTTTAATCATTGTTAAGATGCAGAGCTGTAAAATCTGAGGTTGTGTTTGAGTGTGCGTGCGTGCGTGTGTGTTTGTGTGTTTGTGTGAGAGAGAGATGATCAGGAATATCTGAATGATTTTCTCAAACACTACTGTAATCTATCACACCAGTAGGAAGAATGTGCAGCAATCCGATTTTTAGAAAATTTAACAACTTGTTTTTGTTTGTTTGTTTCACATTGCGCAGGTGCAGAGTGAATTACTAGAGAGGGGTCATTCAGATGTATTCTTCTAGAATATTATTGAGTCAAAGGTGAAAAGTTTGTGTTGAAACAATCTATAAAGATGGTGAAATTATATGACACAGTCCTTTTAGAAGTTTTTAGAATATGTTCTGTCCTGAAGCCCAGTATGCAGTTTAACAATATATATGTCATTGTTGATAGAACCTTGGGGTGAATGAACATCTATCTTACAGACCAAAGGGTAAATTAATATCTGTTAATATATCTATGAATATCTATGCTGAAATAAATACTCCAGAGCAAACTTTATTCATCATCTGTTTTGACTCTGACATCTCGGACATCCAAATTATATTGTCCACAGTGTTCTTTTATTTCTGAACTGTATGTATAAACCTTAACATGTTCTAAAGTAAATAGTTTGCCTTGAATTATCTGTCTTTCTCAATTAATACTTTACAAACAATTGAATTTATTGAATTCACACTAAATGTTTGTAGTCTTAGATGTTTGTAGCTATTACCTTATCCGCATTATTTGAGATTATTGATATTCTACATCATTGACATTTTAGACAACTGCAGCATTGTCTTGCCTATATTCTTGTAATGCATATTAGAAAAAAACATAACCTATAACGTAGTTTAAGAGTAATGTATATGTAATGTATACTTAATAGCTTATATTACATAGATTATTCATTACTGCTACTGTTTGAGTCTGAATTCTCCATTACATTAATGTTTTCCCATTTACCTATAATCCATATAAAATAAAAAATAAATTATATAGATAGATTTACTTAAATTTATTATGATATTTATGATCAATAGTTTAACGTTTCATATGCTTGTATGAGTTGTATGTAAGTTGGAAATGGGTATAAAGTTCTTAATATATAGATTGCCAAAAAAAAACTCAGTAAAACAGTCCGTTTGAATGACTATTAAAACGGCGAGGGATGTTAACTAATACAGAGTGTTTTGGTACTTATTAGCTTATTAAAAAATATTTTGTGTCACATCCTTCAAGTAGAGTCTCTCCGGCACGCATGACAAGAGCACGCAATCAGATGTACAATGCGCCTCATGAGAACATTCCAGTTTGGTAAAGTCAGTTTGGAATTTGAATAGCACAGAAGAACCGCCTCTCTGTGATTGGACGCGATCGAAACCTCTGGGTGGAATTTGCTTGTCACTCAACGATATTCTCGGCCCCTGATTGGCCGAAGGTAAAGTGGGCGTAAAGTTCTTCGCCATATATATACTATGGCAGCAAGCGCAGGCTAATGATTGCCTACGCTCACAAGTTGAGGCAGAAACGACCACGTTCAATGTTTCTCCACAGAGCTGACTTAAGCCTTCGTCCCCGTGCGAAATATCGTGATTCTGACTAAAAGAAAGTTTGTTTCCTTCGTCGGAGCGGTGGGAAAACATCACGACCCCGACCATGATCAACACCATGGAGTGTGCAGTGGATGCACAAAGTCTCATTTCGATATCTTTACGAAAAATCCACAACTCCCGTACGCAGAGAGGGGGAATCAAGCTGCACAAAAACCTGCTGGTCTCCTACGTACTGAGGAACGCCAGGCAAGTCTACATGAATGAGAAGTACGCCGAGATCTACAGGATGCAGCAGTACGAGGAGGTGATGACCGTCTGCAACGAGATCCAGGAGCTGAACCCGCTCGATTTGATGGAGGACTGCGAGGAGCAGACGGGGGACTGCTGCGGCAGCGCGAACGAGTCGGCGAGCCTCTGCGGCGCGCTCTTACCCGTCAGTCACCAGGCTCCTTCGGTGCAGCACATCCAGCCCAGCAGCGCCTGCTCGGTGCCCCTGGCTCTCCAAAACGAAGAGGTCTGCAAAGCTCCGGATCCCTCGTTCTACCGCAGCTGCTGCGCGGAAGCCTACCCCGTGTCCAACTGTGACTTTTCGCCGGTAAACAACATGCACTGCAACAAAACTACAGTGCTCGATTTGGACACGCATGTCGTTACCACAGTAGAGAACGGGTATTTGCACCAGGACTGCTGCGCTTCGCTCCAACAGTGCTGCCAGGGCGCACAGAGCCCAGCCAAGAAACGCAAGCTTGACTTTGGTTACTACGTGTCCGAGATCGAGGAGGTACCGGATTTTACGCCGTGCAAAAGAGCGAAATTCGAGGACTCTTCATACGTGAGCACGGAGCATTTGGACACGTCGAACATTTCCAACCTCATCTCGATCTTCGGCTCGGGGTTTACGGGACTGGTGAGCAGACAAGCGGACTTGGAGCAAGCCTTAAACGGACAGTTCTGTAGCAAACAAGCCCTGGCGAGTTTAGGGGCATGGACGAGAGCTATTGTAGCCTTTTGACTCTGTGGTTAATGCGAATACAGATACTTTATGAAATTGTACAAAGTCTAAGACAAATTGACTTTTATTTTTGCAGCAAAGTTATTTAAGCGTTTTTTATTTGGTTTGTTTTTAGTTTCGTTTCAGTGGGGGAGGCGGACAGTGGTTGTAGCCTACCACTTGTGATGTATCCTTTAAAACAAATGTCGATATTACAACAAACGTTTTAATACGAAGTTGAATTTCGTTGCCTTAAACCCAACGCAGACTGCTAGCTATGGCCACAAACATGGAAAGTCTCTGAATGTTTCGCTCGTGGATTGTTTCTCTTTTCTCTCCCCTTCCCAGGAACTTTCACAAAGATGTATTGTAAAATAACATTACTAGTCATGTAATGTTGGCTGCAAACGGAGAAGCCTACCCACTGCACGCTTATTTCTCACAGACACAATACACTTTAAGCAGTCGTGTCATATTTTGTAACATTTTAACGTCTTAACGACTACCAGTAGAACAGGCTACTACAACAAGACTACATCTGAGCTAGTGTTGTTGTTGTGAACGTAGAGCTACAGGAAGAGGACTGGCTTAAACAGACTACATTCTGTAATATCATACAAGGCAATCAAGTAGGCCAATGAAGGTGCAATATTTGAACCCCCTCCCTGTCTGAGTTTGTTGTTTTCTGTATTATGAATTGTGCTGTTGAAAGTGGCGAGGACTGGTGCGTTTTGTTGACTGCACTGACCTACAGCTCCAGTTCCTCCGAGTGTGTTTGTAGTTCGCCTATGCCAGTCACCTCATCAACACTGAAAGTTGGGGCCGTTAATTAACACTACAACTCCCATAATGCACGCCGTGATTTAATCTGCCAGGTATTTTTGTTGACTATCCAGTCTCCAGCATTAACCATTTCCCGCCCCCTTGCTCTCAGAAAAAGTTAAAGCCTTCACAGTAATTCATGATGCCAGCATTTGCTTGGTTTTGTGGGTTTGATTTTATTTTCTACAAACTTAGACCTTTTGTTCTAAAAAGGCAATCTCATAAATTAGCCATACGTCCTCACATTATATAAGCACTATGTGTACTGAATTAAAGACGTTTTCAGACGTATTCTCCATATTTTGTTGGTATTCTTGTATTTTTGTGCATATTAAATTGTATATCACCGGGTAAAACTGTTTTAGAAAGTATTTGTTTAAAATTTATAACCTTAATAAAAAATGAAACTTACTTTGCATTGCCTCTTTTTTGATGAACCAAGGGTGTCAATTACAGCTACACTAAAATGTAGGCCTCAACTGGTGACAGTGAGCAATACAGAAATCTTAAAAACAAAGTGCAACATCCTTAGCACATCTCATCTAACATTTCCACAGCAATTAAGGTCAAAGTCATTATATATTTGCCACATTTTCCATATCTCACTAATGTTAGTTAGATTTCTAATCAAGAACTAAAGGGCAAACATTTCACTCAATGGCTCTCCAAACTGTGCATGTACAATTTTAGATACTAAAATGAATATTCTCAGCATTGTTTACATGTTTTGTATTACCTGAAATTTAATTTGAGCCTATTTGCCATTCGCTACCTGTGGGATATTAAACTGTCACCTGTAGGCCAAGAATAAAACATCTAATGAGAAGGGAAAGTATAGCCTACGCACCATAAACAGAATAAAACAAAGCATAAAATATAGAAAACCCTACATTCAAAATGAATGTTTCGCAGCAAAGTTCGTTGCCCCAAAAAAGCAAACTTTTGCCTGACACACGCGTCACGTCTTATTGGCGGGCACTGTGTTCAAGGCGCGCGCACTTTTTTTTGCCAGAAACTCTCGCTAAACTTGCAGACTGTGTTATCTCTGCTGTATGCCACATGGTGGTGTTCTTCAAAATCAATGAATGAAGGTATTAGAGCGCCTATGTAGCGGCACCTCGGGCTGACCTCGAATCCGCTGCTCCCTGCAACCCCCTCCACCCCTCCCCTCCCTGTCCTCTCTCCGGTCTCTCTCTCTCTCTCATCTGTAGCCGAAACCTCTCGACTCCTCTCAATCTGAGATACTGCACCGCAGTACGCCCGACACATCAACGTCCAACATACATAGGCTATTATCAGGTCGTTGTCTTGGCTGTTTTCGACGAATATAGCCGTTTCGCGTATTTTTAAATGACGCTAAAAACGCAGGTAATTCGGTCGCGCGGTATGTTTGTACTACATTACGACGAGGCATTTAAACCCGTTAAAATACGTTCTAGCTTGGTTTGTAGTGAGACGGACACGTCTTTGAAATCACTGAATGATTCAACAAGGTTAAATTGATGTCGGCTTAATGAGCGTAAAAGTTACATTTACGCCCTTTGTTTGTTTTGTTCTGAATAGGCTCATATTAGGGAAAAGGTGTCTGCGCTAACGGTACCAAATCTATTTTATAAAAAGACCGTTTGTATATTTGTTTAATTTTTGACAGGCTATGTACTACACAGTCTGTGGTGTGTGGCGAGCTCCTCCGCGTGGCAAATACGGGAAACGCTACCATGGAGAGCGCGCGCACACGAAACAAATGCAGATTTTCTCCTTTTACGTGAAGGAAGGATCCGTGCGCCGTCAATTATACACGTACACAGAATATTCAACATAGACAGCACGTGTTTCATTAGCCAGTGGACGTGATATATATACTAAATACGCTTCTGTTTACACTCTCCAAAATGAGCAGCTTTGTGAAACGGTAACATCAAATGTTAATGAAGACAAAAGGCACGACTTTAATCTTATCTCATCTCAACTGCGCCTGTTGAACTCAGCAGTGGAGCCTGAGTCTGAATACAGCTGAATAGAAACGGGGGAAGCGGATGGGTATTGGGGGTAAATTCGACATGCGTTCGTGTCAATTACTCAGCAAGCTGTGCGGAGTTTCACAGTGGGGCGGCTGGACTACAGTGACTGGGCAGATGCTGAGTTTGCCAACCACTGAAAATGACTCAACTGAAAAGACAGAATGTGAATCGGCCTGTCCTGGCTGTTGGTCTTGTGGAACAATTTGTAGATTAAAAAAACAAAAAAACACTAAAGATTCTTGCTTCAAAAACAATACTTTATATAACAAAATTAAAATCACCTTATCGAAAGCAATATAAATGCACCGGGCTGGTTGAAATAAAACCATGTCCATTTTCTTCTTTTTTTATTCAACCTCAATATTTATGTTAAATGTACATATATATCTATATAAAAACAATTTACCCCAAAATCATAAACTTAGTCTACATATCCTTTCTGGGGGCAGTCGTGGCCTAATGGATAGAGAGTCGGACTTGTAACCCAAAGGTCATGGGTTCGAACCTCAGGTCCGGCAGGGATTGTCGGTGAGGGGAGTGAATGTCCAGCGCTCTCCCCACCCTCAATACCACGACTGAGGTGAGACCCTTGAGCAAGGCACCGTACCCCCAACTGCTCCCCGGGCGCCGCAGCAATGGCTGCCCACTGCTCCGGGTGTGTGTTCACAGTGTGTGTGTGTTCACTGCTGTGTGTGTGCGCACTTGGATGGGTTAAATGCAGAGCACAAATTCCGAGTATGGGTCACCATACTTGGCCACATGTCACTTCACTTCACTTCACTTCACTTGTTAACCCTTTATTTGAGGGTATTTTAACTAGTTGCTTATTAGCATGAATATCACTAGAATATTGGCTATTTGTTAGTACTTATTAAGCACATATTAATGCCTTATTCTGCATGACCTTATTCTATATTCTTAAAGGGTTAGTTCACCCAAAAATGAAAATGCTGTCATTTATTACTCACCCTCATGCCGTTCCACACCCGTAAGACCTTCGTTAATCTTCGGAACACAAATTAAGATATTTTTGTTGACATCCGATGATTCAGTGAGGCCTGCATAGCCAGCAATGACATTTCCTCTCTCAAGATCCATAAAGGTACTAAAAACATATTTAAATCAGTTCATGTGAGTAAAGTGGTTCAATATTAATATTATAAAGCGACGAGAATATTTTTGGTGCGCCAAAAAAACTAAATAACGAGTGATGGCTGATTTCAAAACACTGCTTCAGGAAGCTTCGGAGCATAATGAATCAGCGTATCAAATCATGATTCGGATCACGTGTCAAACCACCAAACTGCTGAAATCACGTGACTTTGGCGCTCCGAACAGCTGATTCGACACGCTGATTCATTTATGCTCCGAAGCTTCCTGAAGCAGTGTTTTGAAATCGGCCATCACTATATAAATCGTTATTTAGTTTTTTTTGGCGCACCAAAAATATTCTAGTCGCTTTATAATGTTAATATTGAACCACTGTACTCACATGAACTGATTTAGATGTGTTTTTAGTACCCTTTATGGATCTTGAGAGAGGAAATGTCATTTGTCCCTATGCAGGCCTCACGGAGCCATCGGATTTCAACAAAAATATCTTAATTTGCGTTCCGAAGATTAACGAAGGTCTTACGGGTGTGGAACGGCATGAGCGTGAGTAATAAATGACAGAATTTTCATTTTTGGGTGAACTAACCCTTTAATCCTATCCAATACCTAAACTTAACAACTACCTTACTAACTATTAATAAGCAGTAAATTAGGAGTTAATTGAGGGAAAAGTCATAGTTAATAGTTTATATGTGTTCCCTATACTAAAGTGTTACCCCTTTCTTTTATACACGAGGTAATTAAACCTTTTATTTGCATTATATATCAGTTTTAAATTAATTATAGCATGTCACATAACAGGACACTGCTGAAACTACTTAGAATTTCAGTAACTGTATATTTTGATGAGGAAAAGAAACCTAATTCAAAAATCGTTAACCCTCTACTAATGGAAGTCACAATGTTAATGATTCAATTAAAGCTTAATTTTGGTGGTTAGGAAGCGGATAAACATCAAGTGTTATGTCCCATTATTAACCCAGTAGTTCCACTGCATCTCAAAAATTAAAACACATTTTTATTAAATACTAGTAACTCAAAAAGCCAATTTTAAGACACTAACTATTTTGACAATGGTTAGTCTTGTGAAATTAAGACACTTAATTTGAGGTTGGTCGCAACAAACCCTTTAAACTAAGCAAACCATTAAGTTATGATTATAAATGAATTGTCACAAAGTTTCTTTGCAACCATCTGCTAGCATCCAAGCAAAAATGAATTGTTTTTTAACATACAACACCTAGTAGGGCTGCGTTTCCTAAAAGCACTGTAATCCTAAGTAGATCTTGAGACCATTGATGCCAATGGTTTGCATGATCTACTTAGGCCTACAAAGCTTTTAGGAAAAGGCAATCCAGGTCTCTTAGTTCCATATTAACCCATGAAAAACAAAAACGCTGGTTTGCTTAAACCAGAAAAGTAGCCCAGGACTAAATACTGTTTGTAATGTGCCTCTCATTTCAAAATGATTTCACTGTCAATCCAGGACACCGTTCATCAACGTAAAATGTGCTTGCGACAATGTGCAGAGCAATGAAAACTGTGAAATTTGTGCCCATGTAAAAAGTGTTCATAGATGTTTCGCTGGGTTCTAACAGCATCAAGTTACCGCATTTGAGTAACAAAAGCTTTGCACCATTTCAGTCATTTTAACATGCATGTAACCTGTTCTTTAAATGATACCATCTCCTGAAGCAAACTGAAACCATTTATTTACACAGAATAAAGTTTAGAAATAAAAAATGCTTAACTGATTTAGCATAATGCCGAACTGGTGGATCCAAATTCATTGCTTTCATTTAGCAATGGAAGACTATGGTATTAGCTACATGTGGCTGCTTACAAACTATAAGGGTTAAGCCTTTTTGACATTTTTATACACCAATTACTCGTCCTATTTTCAGTTAAATGAATATGAAAGAAATAAGCACAGCCAAAATTGTAAAACTAAAGTGGTTGACAACTTATAAATGTCTTACATAAAAATGACACTCATCAAAACCATTCAGAGCAAAAACACGCCTCAGCAATCTTTGATAACTGAACAGCAAGTTACTCAAGAAGTGCTTTTTGCTCCATAAACTCACCAACACCCGCACACACACAAACACACATTATTGTTCATTGGCCTCAAATCTTTGCACACAGGAAATGGAATCCATTAAACCAAAACCAAGCCTTCAACCATTCATTGTGACAAGCTCTGTTCTTTATATACACATAAATAAATATAAATGCCAATCCAGATGAAAATGTATATGTGCATATCCGAGTTGAGAGTGCTCACTGCAGGTGTCTTAGTAGCAGTTCAACTTCCTGCTTGCAGGGAATAGATAAATAAAACCATAAAGACAAACTGCATCACTAGAAGGAATATCAGAAGTGTGATTTCATATGCACAACTAGTAGATTGTGAAGAGCAGTGGTGTTCAGATCTACCATCCTGCAGAGTTTAGCTCAACTCAATTCAAATACTCCAGAACCAGATGATCAAGGTCTTCAGGTTCACTAAAACATTTTAGGATAGGATGTATTAGAACAGGTTGGGACTAAACTCTCCAGGAAAGTAGATCTACAGGAGTAAGACCAAGCACCTCTGGTGAAGAGAATGCATATTGAGCTTTGTTAACATGACTGAAGCGCTTTTGTCCAAAGTCGGAGTTTTGGTTGTACTCTCTGACAAGGTGCTAATTCTTTTTGTTGTCTCTCATGGTTTGACTGGCTGGATGGAGAGCAGGCTGCCAAACTTGAAATGCTGGATGACGGGGAATTTTTCTAGACACTGTGAGAGAGCGACAGAGAAAGAGTTTACTAGTATCAATCAACTCTGCAGCAAGAGAATAGATTTACTAGCTTTTCAAAATGTCTAATAATGCCATGGTGTCCAAACAGGATAAAACTATAAATATACAGAGGTATATTATGTTTTTGAAAAAAGTCTCTTATGCTCACCAAGGCTGCATTCATTTAAAAAAATAATAATACAGTAATACAGTAAAAACAGTAATATTGTGAAATATCGGAGTAATCTTCTTTTCTATCTTCTATCACACGATCCTTCAGAAATCATTCTAATATGCTGATTTGGTGCTCAAGAAACATATCAATGATAAAACAGTTGTGCTGCTTAATATATTTGTGAAAACAGTGATACATTTTCTCAGGATTCTTTGATGAATAGAAAGTTCAAAGGAACAGCATAGGAATCTTTTGTAACATTACAAGTCTTTAGGCCTGGCCCATGAAGTCGAATAAACATTAGTCGAAGAGAAGAGGGTTGATTGACTAAATTTTAATCAGTCGGTTAGTCGCAGAAAGAAAACTACACAGGAATTGGCGAAGTCACGCAGTGGCAGATCGTTAAAGGGTTAGTTCACCCAAAAATTAAAATTCTGTCATTTGTTACTTACCCTCATGCCGTTCCACACTCGTAAGACCTTCGTTAACCTTCATAACACAAATTAAGATATTTTAGTTGAAATCCGATGGCTCAGTGAGGCCTCCATAGCCAGCAATGACATTTCCTCTCTCAAGATCCATAAAGGTACTAAAAACACATCTAAATCAGTTCATGTGATTACAGTGGTTCAATATTAATATTATAAAGCGACGAGAATATTTTTGGTGCGCCAAAAATACAAAATAATGACTTATTTAGTGATGGCCGATTTCAAAACACTGCTTCAGGAAGCTTCGGAGCATTATGAATCAGTGTATCGAATCATGATTCGGATCGTGTCAAACAGCCAAACTGCTGAAATCACGTGACTTTGGCGCTCCGAATAGCTGATTCGACACGCTGATTCATTTATGCTCCAATGCTTCCTGAAGCAGTGTTTTGAAATCGGCCATCACTATATAAGTCGTTATTTAGTTTTTTTTGGCGAACCAAAAATTTTCCCGTCGCTTTATAATATTAATATTGAACCACTGTACTCACATGAACTGATTTAGATGTGTTTTTATTACCTTTATGGATCTTGAGAGAGGAAATGTAATTTCTCCCTATGCAGGCCTCACGGAGCCATCGGATTTCAACTAAAATATCTTAATTTGTGTTCCGAAGATTAACGAAGGTCTTACGGGTGTGGAACGGCATGAGGGTGAGTAATAAATGACAGAATTTTCATTTTTGGGTGAACTAACACTTTAACACAGCTGGTTCATGTGGTAATATGTCGGACAGAAAATCCAAAGTACATTTCGAGAGGGTAAAGAATGACCTCAAAAGGTGACATGGAACCTCACACATGACTTATCATTTAAAACATGCATGTAGTAGCCTATAGCCACTTCACATGGCTGCTCGCTCTATCGTTAACGTTAACCTAGATAAATGTGTGCTAATAGCCGCATGTCCAAGCGTTCATGCGAGTGTGGAAGCTAAATGTCGCACTTACTGCACGGCATGTTTAACTTAACTTCCACGTCCACACCATCAGAGCACATCTTCTCAAAGGCCAGTGTTATGGCTTCATTGTGAGCAAGACATGGAGCTCATTATATGAGAAGACTGAGATCGGAGTGACAGTGAGTCGGGTATAGCCTAATTGTCCAAATTGTTGTAGTGTTTCAGTTTGATGCTATTTATTATTCATTTATTCATATATATATATATTATTTTTAGATAAGGTTGTTATTTATATTACAGGTCATTTATTTTGTTTGCGTTCTGTTCTGAAGCTTTATGCGCACACCTGAGCGCTTAAACTATATTTTAAATGCATTATTAAGGTTTAGTATTTCTCCTCCAACTAATCGACTGATAGTTTAAATGAATGACTAACAGTCAATTAGGAAAATCTTTAGTTGGGGGCAGCCCTACAGCATAACCTGATATTGCTGAGTTCAACATGTTCCTGGGTCAACATTTTTGTTGATCCTGGAACAACATTCAAATCAACCAATCAGATTTGAGGGACAAGTTTACAGATTATGTCAAGTTTAGGCTTAAAATCATGAATTGGTGCTTCTGCATCACTGTTATTCATCTATCATTTCCCTCTGATTTTTTGGATAACTTATGGGTAGGGTTAGGTTTAGGGGTAGGAACAGGGTTAAGACTAAATTTTCAGACTAGAATGTTGTTCCAGGATCAACAAAATATGTTGACCCAGGAACGCATCTAACTCAGCAACATCAGGACGTGCCAGCCCTACAAGTCTTTACTGTCACTTTTAATCAGTTTAACGTGTGCTTGCTGAATAAAAGTCTACGATTGACTATGAAGTGTATAGGATCTTCAAACTACACATAAGGCCAAAGGAGACGAGAAGGAAAAGCCTCTCATGTATTTCAATGTAGAAAAAAGAGAAACTGAGACGAAAGCACACTGAAATGTAGCACAGATACAGAATTAAAACCTTTCATATATAAAACTTCCATATGAATCGCTTTCATACTCTCTTAGCATTTAACTTAAAAGACATCAGTAACAGTCATGAGTCCCCGGCTGATGGAGTCAAAGAGAGAACGAGAGTGTGATATATACGGGGGTGGGGAAAGACAGACAGGGTGAGAGAGAGAGAGGGAAGGAGGAGGGGAATTTGCAGACAGACTGGCCCCTCAGCTTTGCTCTGTGCTGAAGGGAGAGGAGGAGGAGGGAGCACCGGCGTCTTCTCAACAACACAGGATGTGGGCTTTGGAGGAGGGGGTGGGGCACGCGGTTCTTCCCCTCGAACACATGCTTGCCCCATTAACTCTTTCAGCTCCGGTCTTAAAACTTCACATCCGAGAATCTATGGCTTGGCATTTATAATGACGCATTACAAGTGTCTCATGCAGACTGTATGAGTGGGTAGCTTGCAAAATACTGCTTTCTGAACAGAATGTTTTTTTATATTTTTCTGTTACGATAAAAAAGGATTTAGTTCACTAACTACCAAATGTACCATTTACATACTCTATCTAAGGAGTCAGTATCACACTAATTTTAATATATTACAACATCAAAAACTGCTGACATGTGTTAATGTTTACAATAGCATGATACTTACTTCCGCTTTATACATTCGTATGAGACCTTGATTGACTTTGGACCAAGAAGGAACAGCGCTGATGTTCCAAAGCTGATTTGAGTGCTCAGCAAAAGGGCCTGTTTTCATCTGAAGAGAGGAAATATACATAGTGATTAAGGAGATGATAGTAAATTTAAGATACAATGGGCAATTAGCAACATTAAAGCTGGATTTAATGGAGCATAATGAAATGCACAGTCATCTACATTAGTTATAATAATAACTGCATTTTGGTGTACAGTTATTTAGTGTTGTTTATTCATATTATTATTTACAATACTGTAAATTTGTTCATTATCTGTAAAAGTATATTCTGACTAAACCTGTGTCTTTATACTTATACTCTATATTTTTTATTCCTAAATGTTATCTTGTTATATTTCTGTGTGTACTGGAAGGTTCAATACCAAGGTAAATTGGCAATAAAGCTCTTTCTGATTCTGGTCTCAGAGATGTTTAAACATGATTGATTTGAGGTGTATAGAAACCCGACAAGACAACTTAGAATAAGACAGCCACACTTTTAACTGTGGTAAGATCTTGTGTGTAGTGATCACAGACCAAAGAAAAGGGCAAAGATAGAGAGAGAGAGAGAGAGAGAGAGAGAGAGAGAGAGAAAAGAAGGGTTATATATTGCATATTATATAATATTATATATTTCATATGCAAAACTAAAATTTAAAAGGATGAAAAAAAGCAAGATTTTTAAAAATGTTTTGGAAAGAAGTCTCTTATGCTTACCAAGGCTGCAATTATTTGATCAAAAATACAGTAAAAAAAACTAATATTGTGAAATATTATTACACTTGTAAATAACTTTTCTACTTCAATAAATGAATGTATGAAAATGTACTTTATTTCAAAGTTGAGCATTTATTTAAAATATTTTGTAGCATAAATGTCTTTACTGACACTTTTGATCAATTTAAAGCATCCTTGCCAAATAAAAGTATTTTTTATTTATTTAAAAAAAAATTTTTTTACTGACCCTAAACTTTTGAATGATAGTTTATGTGTGTGACGTAAACAAACATAATAATAGAATTATGAGAATATTATCATAAGATTATGAACTCTTCAGTAGTAGTGGTAATTGACTTATCATCATCAAGTCACTGTACTATGAGGCCTATTCATAAGAGTTTATGAGAGAGAGGGGTAGTGGACTGCGCTTGGGAAAGAGCACTTTATGAATGGCAGTGCTGTGTGGCTTTACTCCACACACACACTGCTCTCGTCAAGCCGGACTTTCCAGAGACTTACTAGCCCCTCACAGAGGAATGGAGAGAAGAAGAGAGAGAGGAAAAGAAAGAGAAAGGAGGGGGTGGGCCCTAGGGGCCTTAGGAGTGATTCACAACAACGTGCAGGGAAGGAAGGAAATGACTCATGTGAGTGGAGGCCAAACACAACCTCCCTGAGAGAGAGAGAGAGAGAGAGAGAGAGAGAGAGAGAGAGAGAGAGAGAGTGAGTGTGTGTTTTAAACTATATATATTGTAAGTATTTACATGAATGGAACGAATGAGTTTCTGTTTGTGTGTGAACAAAATTTTATCCTCCCAACAAAATGAAAATGACATTAAAAATGGTCTTGCCATCTCATGCTCAAAACACGACCAGACGCCAGACAACACACACCTCATTGATGAATTTAATGCACTCCAGAAACATGTAGTCTTGGTGGTTCTCGTTTACGGCCTTCTCCTCCAAAAAGTGTCGGGGCTCCAGGGTTGGGTGGTCTACACAATAGACAAACAGAACAAACACACAGTGCAATTACTTAAAGTGACCACTAGGTGTCTCCATGTTTGTCATTGCATGCAACAATTAATCAGGATTTAACCAATTAAAAAACAAGTTACAAGTTAAAATAGTTTTTGTTAATTGAAATAAAGCTGAAATAAAATAAAATACAAATATTAGACAAAACACTTTAACTAAAATGAAAATATTGCCTTTCGACAAACTAAAATTAAATAAGTTGTACTGCAATTACTAAAAAAAAACTGAAAAACATTTTTTAATCTAAACAGAAATTATAAAAAAACAACTAATAAAAGCACATAATAAAATTACTAAAATAAACCACAATTAAAATGAAAAAATAAAAAAATAAAAGCTAACTAAAAAATATGAATAAATACTATAATAGTATATAAATAATACTAAATATTGTATAGGTCTAACAAATAGTTGAGCTTGGTCTTGTTAAAGACTAAACATGGCAGTATCTCCCAGCCAGGACACAATTAATACTAAACATTACAGAATAAGAGCCAAACCTGGCAACGAAGAAGGCCTTTACCTAGAAGCTGTGAGCTCCCCCATATGAAGGGAAGAAACTGGAAGTCGTCAAGGCCCCACACACCCTGACTCCCTGCCGGCTCCATCCTATATGTCTTCTGCAGTTTGCGCATCACTCGCAGATACCTAAACCAGATCACAATGCTTGATGCAAATGAGTTCTCCACAGCTCATCTTTACACCATCAACCACAGCTGTAAAATACACTGCCAAAACTGTTTTGGCATTTAGTGTGCAGGAAATTGCAAACTTGTTTAGTGAAGTTGCTGGTAGTTGCAGATCTCACCTGAGAACAATGAAAGTTATATTCAAAATAAGAAGTGAAGCTATAAGAAAATTCACTAACTTTTCAAAAACCTTAAATACGATGGCCAGCTGGTCCTCAATGCGCAGAGCTCCCACCTTACAGAGACAGCAGAGGAACGCAGCAAATGCTGCCTCATGACCTGCACACAGAAACATGTTATTTCTTATGCTACATAATGCAATCAGAATTTTCTGCTGCTCATCCAACAGCACCATTGAAAAAGACATTGTATTTTGCCTAATTTGTGAGCTTACAGTCTGAACTGAACATGATGAGATAAAATGGCATTGTACCACACAATAATAGCAAGACAATTCTATTTCTACTGCAGCGTCCTTGCTGGCTACATTTAAATGAACAAATGAATGACTCTTATGAGATGGATCTTTTAATTATTCTCACAAAAGTGTGAATCATGCCAGACTGTCAATGAAACAAGGACTGTTTTTAAGGTCTGAAATCATTTAAATCAGTATCTGAATCATGTTAAGCCCTCAACATCATCTAATTGTTTTGTGTTTCAACAGCACCCTCTAGTGGCTATTGTGAAAAACTACATTAAATCTATACTTGGACACTTTCATGGGTACATAATGGACCTCTTTTACATTTCCAAGGCTCTCAGAAGCAGAAGTCATCATAGTTTGGTAAACTTCTACAAAGGAAACTATAACAAATATAATTTTTGCCTTCCCATTTGCTCCAATAGCATAATTCACGATAGCATTTCTATTTAAAAAAAGAGGGAAAATATATTGAGACGAGAGATTGATTACGAGGTCAGATAAGAGAAAGATGTCAAACTTCGTCACTCCATCAGCTTTTGTATTAGAAAGACTCATGCAGCAGCATTAACTAGTATTCTGTCATTTAATGCTAATGTAATAGAACACAAAGTGTAGTGTTATAAAAGTACATTCAATTTTCAAGAATGAAAATAAAAAAAATAAAAAATATATATTGGTGCTTCTCAAACGGAAGGCTGCATATCTCAGCTGCCATGAAATTCATAGAAAAGAACTGAAGGAAAATGAGCAGGCACTGAGCTTGTCTGAGTTCATTATGAAATGTAAGACACAAATAATGTTTCCAGAGATGAAGGCAGACATTTTATCTTTTGTTTTGGTGTAAATTAATCATTTAACACTAAACTGCCAATAATGTAAACAACTGGGAGACCACAGATGGTTGTCATTCACTGTACTATTAGTAGAAAGTCAGTTAATATAAAGATGTTTAATGCAAAGCATTTTTTCAAAATTAAGTTTTAATAGTATTTTCATGCCGTGACCATGTGGGCGGGAACGTGATGTAGCCATGCGCACTTAGACTGTCTCCTTCTAGAGTTTAATGCTGAGGAAAAATCTAGTCTACTAGCCTCCAAAGGACTGGACTAGTAAGGAAACAGCCTCACTAGGATACAGCCTTCCATTAGAGAAGCACCCTATATTTACGATGTTAATAACCGTGGAAACACATCATCACAGTCTGTGAAAATGATCCATAAAACAGGAGACTTTTTCAAAGTAAAAATGTGAAAGTATAGTTGACGCTTTGTCAGTTATTCTCTCTGATGTGACAGTTGAATTTACTAAGTATTAATACATAAAAGTGACATTTCTCTTCGAAGACAACTATGGAGAAATAACCACACACAAACATATAAGAAATGCAATTACAATAAACACATATATTCAAACACAGACCTGTGCCATAGTCGATCCTAGTGGAGTTGCCCACAGACTCCTTCAGGTACACGGCTATCTCTGGAGCAGCATCATGACGGTCGGATGGCAGAACGGTCGTGACCAGTGTCTCTGCCTCCTGCAAACACAAAACACTCTTACATCATTTCACCTCAAACCAACTGCCCTGAAATACAAACAGCACCGAACAAATTATACAATGCCATGAAAAAGCAACCAATTCTTTTACTTTTATTCAAATACTGCCCTGAAAAGTTCAATAGAAACACAACAGAACAAAATGGGTGTTAATACATTCTGAAGGCAGTGTGATTCCAAAGCAAGTTAAAAGATTTTAAAGGTAAACATTTTTGATTTCATATGAGTGTTTACCTGCTCCAGTTTGGCATACCATGTGCGGTAAGCTTTATTGCCGAAGCGAGAAGGCTGGTCTACTGGTGGCGTCTCATCAATCCAGCAATCCAATGTTCCCAACATAGCAAGCAACTTCTCCACTGTCTAATATGAAAGAAAAGTAGGCAAGCACATTTCTATGAGCATATATACCAGTTACTTTATCTGTTACACAAAATACACATACAGCAGTTTAGAGAAGCAAAACAGTGACCCACCTCAGACACGTGGTATTCACATGTAAGTTTCTTTCCCTTCACGCCCTCATTCATGGTCAGAATGAATCCCATGTAGTCTGCGTATGCCTACTTACACAAAACAGAAACTTGCTCAAATAATGTAAATATGTTAAGATGTGCTTTCGTGTTTTGAAAAACAACCTGAGTATTAAAGGGTTAGTTCACCCAAAAATGAAACTTCTGTCATCATGTACTCACCCTCATGTTGTTCCAAACCTGTAATACTTTCGTTCATATTTGGAACACAAATGAAGATTTTTTAATGAAATCTAAGAGCTTTCTGTTACTCTACACAACCACCACTTTGACACTTCAAAAAGTTCATAAAGAGATGGTAAAACTAATCCATATGAACTGAGCGGTTTAGTCCAAATTTTCTGAAGAGGCTCAATCGCATTATGCATCGAACAGATTTAATTTAGGCTTTTATTCACATATAAATATTTATCAATGCACACATCAGTTGCGGAAGCTCAAGCCTGTTCGCTTGATGTGAGAACCAATGAGGTTCATTCTCGTGTGTTACACAGCACGTTTGAGGTTTGTTCTCGCGAGTCAAGTTTATGTTCACTGATCAATGTTTACATGTATTAAGTGGCTTAGAGTTTCTTTTAAAATGTAATTTTACCCCTTCTAAATTACCCATTTCTCTCACTAAATTTCGCCAACAAGTTTTCCTTGCTTGGAAATTGTGTTACGTGCACAACTTTTCTCCCCACAAAGAAATTCCGTGGAATAACTTGAATATTTTAATCTGAAACAAATCCCTGTTTATGGACAAGTGGTATGATAGAGGTATTGTTTTTGTTTTGGATTTATTTAATAATGATGGCAGTATATTGAAATATGAAGAATTTATGTCTTTGTATAATTTCCCTTTGCCTGCTAGAACTTTCAATTCTGTCATCAAAGCTTTATCTCCAAGCTATGTGCACTTATTTAAAACACACCTTCTCTTTAATGAGAGGAAAACAATTATGCCTAAACTTTTATTGGACGGAGTTTCCCTTCTTGATAAAAAATGTAACAGTAAACATGTAAAGCAATTGTTACATTACACAGTTTTTACATCCCCTAGATGTAAATCTTTCTGGAACAATGTTTTTGACAGTATTCACTGGAAGAGTGCATGGTTACTCCCTGAAAAATATAATATGTCCAATAAAATAAGAGAGGTACATTTCAAAATGTTACATAATGTTTACCCAACCAACTCCCAAATTGCCTCTTTTGTTGATCTCTCTGACTTATGTGTATTTTGCAAAGTTGAGGAAGAAACTTTGCTTCACTTATTTTTCCATTGCATTCATGTTAAATCTCTTTGGGAGAACTTAAGTTGTTATCTTTCTCCTTTTATAAACTGTGATTTAGACTTTTATTTGAAGGATATTCCTTTATTTTTCTAGGAGCGACTATGCTATTGATCTTGTTGTTAATTTCTTTGTTTTGCATTGCAAATTTTTTATTCACAAAAACAAATTTCTCAAGACATTGCCTAGATTTGATGTCTACATTGCTGAGATTTCCCTTGTTATTAAATCTCTTAAACTCATTGATAACAACAAGAACAACACATTCCTTAAGAACTATGACCATATTTTTCTAACTGGTTGAGGTGTCATTTGTCTGTATGTATTTTCTTTTTCTTTTTTTTCTTCTCTCTTTTTTTTCTTCCTTTTTTTCCTCCATTTATGTTAATGTATTTAATGCAGTGCTGTTTCTTTTCTTGCAATAAAAAAATAAATAAAAAATGTTTACATGTGAATAAAAGCCTAAATTCAATCTGTTCATCATATAAAACGATTGTGTCGCTTCAAAAAAATTTGACTAAACCACTTTAGTTTTTAGTTTTACAATCTCTTTATAAACTTTTTGAAGCGTCAAAGTGGTAGTTGCGTAGCTATCTATGAAGAGACAGAAATCGCTCAGATTTCATTAGAAGTATCTTCATTTGTGTTCTGAAGATGAATAAAAATCTTACTGGTTTAGAACAACATGAGGGTGAGTAAATAATGACAGAATTTGCATTTTTGGGTGATCAATCTCTTTAAAGAAACACTATATATTTGTAAACATTAAAGGTTAGCATCTCGAACTTGAAGTCATTCATTTGGTTATGTGATTTCAACAAGACTGTCACTATGAGTCAGTGACCTACTGACTATAGAATTAGCTCTTTCTAGGCCAGTGATTTTCATTTCTGTATTTCAAACATTTCTAACGAGGAAAAATAATGGGTGAACCAGTACAAGAGTAGTATATGCAGAGGTTCTCATAATAATTATGTTTTAGAACTGTCTGTTTAAAACGTAATGGTGCTGCTACAAGAAAAATTGTGTAAAGAATAGAGCTTCCTATTATTATGGATACGGGTAATAAGACAAAGTACATTTCCTATATCTCTCAATGTAGCAGACAAACTACTTTCATAGTGGGTTGTACAACATACCTGTGATCTTTTCCATTTTCCCATATCAGGCACCATGCTAATCTCCTTCTTTGGCACTATGAAGCTGAAACTGACAGGACTGGGAAGCTTGTCATCCTCATGGGAGGAGCCTGTGCAACAGACAAAACATGTCCAATTTTAGTTTCAAATTAATACTATATTGATACTAACAATGAAACTAATAAGAACCAAAAATATCAGATAAAAATGTGGTTTCTAAACTATTTTAGAATATATCTATTTAAAATATATATTATATCTAAAAGATTTATATTTATTTAATTATTAAATGTTTAAATATATTATAAGTAATAATCATCATCATCATCATCAAACATAAGGTTATAATCCCAGTATTTTTATAGTAATCTGACAGAAAGGATTAAAGCTTGCCTTGATAAATAAGATTTACAAAATCACACATGCATTGCTGATAATCATGCACTCATTCCACAGGTTCTGATCCACATTTTGATTGTGTTTATGTTATCTAGACTAGAGCCCTTTCTGCATCAATGTTAATGGTAGTCTCACACATGCAGCTAGAGTACTTAAATAACTCTGGATGAGAGCCTCTTATGCATTAAAGGGTTAGTTCACCCAAAAATGAAAATAATGTCATTTATTACTCACCCTCATGTTGTTCTACATCCATCAGACCTTTGTTCATCTTCTAAACAAAAATTAAGATATTGTTGATGAAATCCGATGGCTCTGTGAGGCCTCTATTGAGAGCAAAGCCACTGAACCTCTCAAGGTCCATAAAGGTACTAAAAACATATTCAAAAGAGTTCATGTGAGTTCAGTGGTTCTATCTTAATATTATAAAGCGACAAGAATACTTTTTGTGCACCAAAAAAACTAAATAAGGACTTTTCAACAATATCTATATGGGCCGATTTCAAAACACTGCTTGAAGCTTCTGAGCTTTATGAATCTTTTGTTTCGAAATAGTGATTCGGATCTCCTATCAAACAGCTAAACTGCTGAAATCACGTGACTTTGGTGCTCCGATTCTCCGACTTTTCAACAATATCTACATGGGCCGATTTCAAAACACTGCTTCGGAGCTTTACGAATGGAATCAGTGAATCAGAGCACCAAAGTCACGTGATTTCAGCAGTTTAGCCGTTTGATAGGAGATCCGAATCACTAATTCGAAACAAAAGATTCATAAAGCTCAGAAGCTTCAAGCAGTGTTTTGAAATCGGATATTTAGATATTGTTGAAAAGTCGTTATTTTGTTTTTTTTGCGCACAAAAAGTATTCTCGTCGCTTTATAATATTAAAATAGAACCACTGAACTCAAATGAACTGTTTCAAATATGTTTTTAGTACCTTTATGGACCTTGAGAGTTTTAATGGCTTTGTTCTCAATGGAGGCCTCACTGAGCCATCGGATTTCATCAACAACATCTTAATTTGTGTTCTGAAGATGAACGAAGGTCTTACGGCTGTAGAACGACATGAGGGCGAGTAATAAATGACATTATTTTCATTTTTGGGTGAACTAACCCTTTAACTATAATCGTTAATTACACACGGGCAGTTGAAAACCTGTTGATCTTGTGGTTTGATAAGAGACCTTCATGACTTTGTGTGGCAATGAACACCACACTTCAATGTGTGTAAATGGTAGGGTAAAAATAAAGTAAAGATATTGAAATAAATGTCTAATAACAATGTACAAACACAAAGTTCTGTGGTTTGACCATTTTTGGCATACTGACTTTAAGTACTTAATTTACTATTAATTTCCATACATATATTTCTTTCTACTTCATTTTAAAGAATAGTGGGAAGACTGAGGGACCAGCAGCCACTTGCAATAAACCCCCCTTACAATAATTCCCTTACACAAAGAGGTTTCTTTCGTACCCTGAAGGAAAATATACAAGGTAGTCTATGGGTGTACCTAAACCTGAAAGACCTCGGCTGGTTCTGCTCAGGAAACATAAGCATAATGCTCATAATTCTCTAACCAAGTGTTATAAATCCTATTTACATACAAAGTTTATTCCAACTATTTCCCAGAATATACTGTCAGAGATAAACTACCAGATTTTTTTTTTTTTTTTTTGAGCAAAAACTTTACATTCCATTATACACAAATAATGAAAATAACAACATGCTACACTCTATTTTTTTTAAAGACAAGTCCTGATGCTCTTTTTACAGATGGGTTAAGCCAACTTTGAAACTAAATGTGTTCAACCGCTAGGCCAATTATTTTCGCTAAATATATCTAAAAGAGCATTTTAAGGAATTTTATATTGCAAATAAATAATAATCTCGGGTCATATGATCGCATAAAATGCGTAATGACATATATATGTGCACGTCGCAGAGCTGTCAGTCTATCATTGATTCATAACATGAGGCGCGGCGAGACCACAACCAAAGCGCACACGCACGTCCCTTTCTCCGCTTCAGATGCTGAACGACAACATATATAATAATAACATTGATATTATTGGTATCGTCGCTACTGAATTATCCGCGATTGAATGAAGATATGATTGATGTGAATTACCTGACGACTGCTCAGTCTCCGCCATGTTTACCGTTGAACATGAAAACACAACCCTTGAACTCTCACCCGCAGTTTCGCGAAAATAATACTTGTTATTGCATAATATGTACATTTAGCAAGTGGTTTTATTTCACGATTTAAAATGTAAGAATCAAATTACGTGTTGTTAACTATGTAATTATCATCAATGTATTTTTATTTAGATTTTTTTTGTTATCTGTGATGTATAATTATTTATTATTTACATATAAGAACAATATATGTACATTATAGTACAAAATACAATAAACATAGTATACCAGTAAAAAAAATAGTTGAATGTTGTATTGTCGCATACATTTATAGTAAAGTAAATTGCAATTATAGGGGGAAAAAAATATTAAATGTACCTTGAAGTGTACAAATGTATCTTATGAATGTGAAATTTAGTTCTAAAAGATATTAATAATAAATTAAAGACTTCATCTACTTTATTTTCATAAATAAAATGTCTTTCATTCTGTAGAAAGATGACGGGGGAGAAAGGGGCTGGGCTGGAGTGTGTTTTCGTCACTCGCGCGCCGTCTAGCGGTGGAGTGGAACAGCGCAGCAGCGATGGCGCTCAGGGGTTATCTGCAGCTCACGTTCAGTGGACTCTGACCGCTTCTGTCCCTCCTCTCAGGCCTTGGTTTGGGGGCGTTTTAGTGAACTTCAGTTATGTTAGGCATTCTTGCCAGAACGATGGTGAGTAAACAATTCATATGTCCCTGTTTTTAAACATAGTCTGATCTTTTATGTGACTTAAACAAGGGTAGCTGACAGTCTGAGCGGCGTGTAATGAGGTGTGTTTTACTGACATGCAGGTTGTTTATGGTTAGATAGCGGTAGTGCTAAGGCAGTAGGAAGTACATCGTTCATGGCAGTGATAAGAAAACAGTGTTCACTGACAGTTTTTAAATACTAAATGGAGGTAACTAACAACACATTGTGTGAATGTGTAAATGGTCTTTAATAAAGCTCTTAAGTTTGTAAATGACATGCGCAACAGTCTTATTGCATGTTACATTACTGGCAGTCATGTGCATTGCTGACTCATGTGTCTTATATTTGATTATTACAGTTAACATGTTCAGTTATTTATAAATGTAGGACTAGATTAGCTTCTTAATGTGCATTTGTGTGAATTAATAGGTCACTTTTAGGTACTATTATGATAATATCAACTTCAAAAATATTGGCAGAGACCAATGCCAAAGTATCATATTATTAAAATACATTTTATATATATATATTATAAGGCAAAATAGATTTTTTTATTCTTTTTATGTGATTTAGCTTTTAACATGTCAGTCATCAAGAACCAAAAAATCAGATTATTCTATGTATTTTGTTTTGAGATAAAATGAAGTTGCTGTTATTTTATCTGGAATATTTTTAGGTCAAGGCCGGCATGGTGAAACCCTCCGGCCTGGTAAAACCAGTGTCAGTGACACGGATCACGGGTCGCTACTTGGCCCATCAGGAGGGTCTACCTAAGCTTCCAGTGCCACCCCTGAAACAAACATGCGACCGCTATCTGGCTGCCCTGGATCCCATCGTGGACCCAGAGGAGCTGAATCACACCCGGCATCTGCTGGAGGAGTTCCAGAAGCCGGGCGGTGTAGGAGAGAGACTTCAGAAGGGCCTGGAAAAACGAGCAAAGATGGAGAACTGGGTAAAAACTTGTTAGGGGCAGACTAGCTCTTTTCAAGGGCTTCTTATCTCTCATTGTCTCTCTATCATTTCCAATTCTAGCTCTCTGACTGGTGGTTACAAATAGCCTACCTAGACTACCGGATGCCTGTTGTTATTCATTCGAGTCCTGGGGTCGTCCTTCCCCGTATGGTGTTCAGTGATCGTCAAGGCCAAATGAGGTCAGACCAGTGTGGATTCAGATATCATAGGAAATGTCAACTGATTTTAACATGGGACATTTAGTTGCTCAAAAACTTTTAAAACTAAATCTGCCTACACATAGTTAAAAATAATAATAATAATAATAATTAAAGTCATACAATGATTTTTTTCAAATGTATTAATATATTTGACTTAAAATATAAAATACTTTTATATTTTAACATATAGATTTATAAATATATTTTAACACGCACACATATATATATGAACCTGATTATATTTCATCATAAATATACATTTACATACAGTCATACACTAAAAATTATTTAATATATTTTACTTGAAATATAAAATGTTCCTATTTGAACATATAAATATATTTTATATTTATGTTTATGTTTTCCAATTAAATATCTAACCATTCCTAAAATAAGATGAGCAAACCTGTGATAATAAATATAATATAAATACTTTTTATATATATTTCATATATCATGAATTAGGTTTATTGTTCTTACTCCATTGGATAATATTATTTTCTTGTTTTAAGTATTAAACCTCATAATAGTTTTTTATTTTTTTATTTAAAAAACTGTTTACCAAATGGGGTACAAAACAGAAATAGTGATGAAGACTTATGACTTTTATATTTTTGTGTATAACGGTTTAACCCAGAGTGACTACAGCAGGGTGAGGCAGTTGTTTCCAGTTACCTCTATGGTGACCTTTGTACAGACTAACCCTCTCTTGCCAAGTTGAACTTTGCAAATTCAGAGAGTATAAACTGTTGCTCTCAGTAAAGTGCTGGCTTGAAGCCATTCTTCACACATTTTAAGCTAAAACTGGTCACAGATCAGAAGCAAAGTGTGTTCTGTCAATATCATAAGTCATACAAGTCAAAGTCACATGGCACAGCATGTGCTACAGTATTAATAGTAGAATCTTTTATTGGCCGTATGTTGATGTGAAACTTGTTTAAAATGACTGTTAAAAAAAAATATATATTTTTTTTTTGTTCTTCATAGATATGCTGCTAAATTGATCGCTGGGGTTTTAGATTTCAAGAGCATGATTGACAAGTAAGTGAAACATTTTTCCTCTGCATATGCTTTAGATGACCATGACTATTACTATTGATTAAATTCAGTGTATAAAGTTCAGTAAAATAGTCCAGTCAGACATCATGTCTTTGCTCTTTGATTAGTGAAACATTGCCAGTGGAGTATCTGGGTGGAAAGCCACTCTGTATGAACCAGTACTATCAGGTGCTCTCGTCCTGCCGGATCCCTGGAACAAAGAGGGACACAGTGGTCAACTACGCCTTGGACAAAAGACCCCCCACACATATCACTGTAGTGCACAACTTTCAGGTCAGTCCCTGTTACAAAGTTCCAGACAGGGTCCAAATGTAACTTCCAGTAGCATACAGCCTATAATATTTCTAACCTGCCATGAAAAAATGGCATGCAATTTTTTTTATTAAATATATATTTTAAAATATTCTGTATATTTTTCTGAATCCGGGACTGCAGTGAATGTGATCTGTTAATACCGTTCGACTTGATACTTGATGATGTACAGCAATAAGTGTCTTTTTAACTCATTCTTTAAACTTGTAGTTCTTTGTGCTGGATGTATACAACAGTGACGGCACGCCACTGACCGTAGACCAGATCTACCTTCAGCTGGAGAAGATCTGGAACTCTTCCTTACAATCCAACAAAGAGCCTATTGGCATCCTCACCTCCAACCACCGCAACAGCTGGGGCAAAGCTTACAACAACCTCATTAAGGGTGGGCAATGCTAACATAGTTTATTAAAGTTTTATTTTCCAGCACACTAATATGCCTAACTAAGAATAAAACATTTAAATCACTACAGTTCAAAAGTTTGGGATCACTATGATTTTAATTCATGCTTTTATTCAGCAAGGTCATGTGAAATTGATCAAAAATGATAGTAAATACATTTATAATGTTAAAAAATGTTAAAAGATTTTAATTTCAAACTTTACTCTATAGGCCTGTTTTGCATATGTTTTTTTTTATGCTGTTCCTTTTTTTTTTTTATGTCCCTTTCAGATAAAACAAATAAAGAGTCGGTGAGAGCCATTCAGAAGAGTATCTTCACGGTCTGTCTAGATGCTGCCCTGCCACGCGCGTCTGATGACATGTACCGCACCCGAGCTGGAGTTCAGATGCTGCATGGAGGGGGCAGCAGGTGGAACAGTGGAAATCGCTGGTTCGACAAAACATTGCAGGTTAGACCCACGAGAAAGTGTGTGGGCCCATAAACTTAAAGCTAACTAGAGCACCTATTATGCTTTTTTTGATTTGACCTTTTCCTGTAGTGTGTAAAGTAGCTGTTTGTGCATGTAAACAATCTGCAAAGTTACAAAGCAGATTGAAGTCCACGGCAAAGGGAGTTAATCACTCCAACAGAACACACGTCTGAAACGCCTCGTTTGTAGTCCTGCTAATATGTCTGTGACATAACTACGTCAACATGTTACACATTTGTATAATGCCCACCTGCTATCTACTCTGGCTTGCCCTCAAACAATAGTAGTTATAAGACCAGGAAAACGGTAGGCCAGTCACAACAGAGTGGGGCCGACTGACCAATCGGAGCAGACTGGGCTTTAAAGAAACTGAAACTGAAACAGTGTTTAGACAGAGGGTGAAAACAGGTTCTGCAACAATGTAAATTATAAGAAAAAAAAAATTTTTTGAACATTAAATCAAGTAAACCTATTTTAGTAGACTATAAACCTCTAAATGAACAAAATGATCAAATGTTAGAAATATGTCAAGTACATGATCCTGATACTGTTGTTGTGTTTCTAGTTTATAATTGGAGAGGATGGGACATGTGGGCTGATCTATGAACACGCCCCCGCTGAGGGCCCTCCTATCGTGTCACTGATCGACCATGTGGTGGAATATACGTAAGACTAACAATGTTAGATTGTAACCATGGATAACACAGCTAAGATTTACCACTTTTTTTTGTTATATTTGTACAGGAAGAAGTCAGAGATGGTCCGTACCCCAATGGTCCCACTGCGAATGCCTCAGAAGCTTCGTTTCAACATCACACCAGAGATCAAAAAAGACATTGAGGAGGCCAAACAAAACATGAACATGTGAGAAGCTAAGATAGTCCACTTACTCACAGTAATATTTACAGTATGTTAAATATTGAATGTTTGAAAGTTTCTCTTCTCCTCCTCTACAGCATGGTTCATGACTTGGACATAAAAGTCAATGTGTTCTCCCATTTTGGCAAAGATTTCCCAAAGTCACAGAAGATGAGCCCTGATGCCTATATTCAGATAGCTCTCCAGTTGGCGTACTACAGGTAAACCTCACCAGCACTGCCATTAATATTATTTCCCATATTTATATCTTAACTGTAACGTTATTGCCATTATGAAATTGATGATCAGTTTAGATTATTCGGTTGATGCGCAAACTCGCTGTTTCAGGATTTACAAGCGCTGTTGTCCTACCTATGAGAGCGCTTCTCTCCGCATGTTCAGACTGGGCCGAACTGACACTATACGCTCAACCTCAGTTGACTCTGCCAGATTCGTCAAAGCCATGGATGACCCGGCCAAACATGTGCGGTCACCTCTAGTACACATTTGAGTTGAATCCACATTCTCATAAACTAGCATTAAAAAGTTTGTGGGTCAGTAAATTATTTTTTTTCTCCAGTGAATAATTTTGCTGAAAATTCTGTTTTGCCATCACAGGAATAAATCGCATTTTATACTATTTTTAATTGAAAAAAATTATTTTAAATTGTAATAAGTATTGCTGTTTTTACTGTATTTTTCATCAAATAAATGCAGCTGTGGTGAGACTTCTTCCAGAAGTAATAAAAAATCTTACTGACCCCAAACTTTTACCAGCTTTTTCAAGTGCATTTGTAAATTTGATCTGGCAGGAAAGGAAATGTAAATGTATCAATCTCATTTTGATTGACAGAACACAGAGAAAGTGGCTCTGCTAGACAAAGCTATTAAAGCACACAGAGCTTACACAGACATGGTGAGTAAATGCATGCTGGGGATGTTCAGTTCACCGTCAATGTGTTTCTGCAGTAAATATATGCATCAATCATTATTGGTCTGCACTAAATATATTGCGCTTTCTTTATCCTGTGTGTGGACGTGCAGGCCATCCGAGGTCAAGCCATCGACAGACATTTGCTCGGACTGAAATTGCAGGCTATTGAGGACCTGGCCGCCCTGCCAGAGATATTCATGGATACCTCATATGCTGTGGCACTGCACTTCAACCTCTCCACCAGCCAGGTAATGCCAAACAGAGCTCTCGGGTCCAGGGTCAGAGGTAACTGAAGGGAAGTGAAATAGATGCTAATTTGAAAAACAAACTCATTGTGTTCAGTATAGATATGCAGTTTAACGTGCAGAGCGGTACCGTTAACCATTAACTGTACACATTTTTGGTGATGATCAACTGATCACTGAAATAGATGGCTCTTCAAATCTGCTAAAATTATATTGCTGTGAAACTAAAATCATCAGATCATGTAAACTTATAATCTTACACAAGATTGAATTGTACTTTTATTTTTCCAGGTGCCAGCTAAAACAGACTGTGTGATGTGCTTCGGTCCGGTGGTACCTGACGGTTACGGCGTGTGCTACAACCCCATGGATACTCACATTAACTTTGCAGTCTCTGCTTTCAACAGCTGCCAGGACACTAATGCGGCACGTCTGGCTCAAGGTCTGGAGGACTCTCTGGTAGACATGAAGAACCTCCTGGAGCAGACGCCCAAATCCAAGCTTTAAGGCCGAGTATGTCAGTTAAACTTGATCTTTGACCAGTTCGGTCAAGACATTTGAGTTTACCACAGTGATCAAGGACTGGAATTTTAAGAAGAGATTTTTATTTTATGTTTGACCAGTTCGGACCACAGTTGCCTGGACTCCATTGGGCCATGGTTTTTGACACGCCTTGACACTAAATAATAATCCTTAACTTTTTATATGTTATGTGCTATGGCTTCTGTTTGTCTAAACAGACAAAAAAAAAATCTATTAGGTTTGTCAATCAAGTTTTGCTGATTTGTGTTTTCTTTTTATTGAGTTTTCTCAGTACAGAAAATGTACCCAATATGTGCATTATGGTGAACCTGTGGTTAAAAGAGCTCATGTGATTGTACATTGTAAATTATATATTAAATGTAATCAAATACTGGGAAAAAAACAAGTTTTAAATGCTATGATGTGTATAGTGACATTTGCAGAGCATTTTTTTCTTAGTTCTTTGTATAATGTAAATTTACACAATTGCATTAACATGCTTTTAATAAATATTAAGTCTTTAATAACATGATTTATATCCTGTTTGAAATTGCCTGAGGTGATTATTCATCAAAATTTGTTCTTGTGCATAAAAATGTTTGTCAGTTTCCTGCTTTATTCTTTGGGACAATCTAATGTTATGCTGGACATCTGTATGCAGTGGTTTTCTCTCGAGCACACAGAAGATGAGCGTTTATTGGAGAAACATAAATTTCACACCTTAACATATTGTTATATGCATCGTTGATAAGATAAATAATAGTTTTAATTTTATACGATTTTGTAACGATCTGTCAAAGCTGCGGTTCCATCATTGGCCCCTAGAGGTCCTCCAATTAATAGTCAAGTCACATTTATTTATTTATTATTTATACTTGTCATTCATTTAATCTATAAGCAGTTCTGCAGAAAACAGTGATGTCATCGTCCAGCTCTGTTCAGATTATCTCTACTCGTCACATCACGTGCTCGTGTGCTATCAGGTATGTCTGTGTGTGTGTGTGTGTGTGTGTGTGTTATCTGACCGCTGTGTTTTCGCGCTTACCTGTGCTCATCAAAATATTTGTGCATTTCATCCTACTCACAGGCGCAAGCGCTGTGCGATCATCAGAAATTAGAGTATGGAAAAAATTAAAGACATTATTCCTGATTATCACGATGGGGACTTTCTGTGCCCTAAAAGTGGGTAAGTGTTATGACAGAATATACAATGCTTTTGCCCCACTCATTGTAGGTTAGCATGGACATGAAGTGTTAAATAATTATTTCAAAGAATTGTTATTGTTTTAAATGATACATTTGTAACTAGTTGTGAAGTTTGTCTCGTGATTTCTTCTTTTTGTTACTTGATTTTCTTTGATTTAGTCTCATTGAGCTCCAGTTGTGATCTCGTAAGCTTTATTGAATGTGAATACAGTAGTTAATTAATTGTCAAATTAGTGATGGAGGCTAAGGTGTCCTTGAAAGCTTTTTTTAATTACTCCATATCCTGTAAAACCAATTTTACTTTTTCTTTTTTTTTTTTACTGATTACACACCAATAATTTCTTATTTACTTTTCATTAATGTCAAATGTTAGTGATAAAAGCAATATAGACATAGGTAATAAAAATAAATAAGACCTCTCTCTTCAAGACAAGGTATTTCTGACAAATAATGTGATTGATTTTTCTTTTTTTAACCTTAAATTTTGGGTTAACTTGACTTTGTGTCAGTTACCTATTTACATAAAAGGGGAATTGAGAAAAGGAGGTAGACATTTTAAAAAGGAAAAAAATATAATTTAATGTTCTGTTTTCATTTAACAGACATATTTTGTCCTTTTCATTTTCTGCTTGTTGAAACCACTTTTGAAAGCATATGCGGCGTTGATGAGGTGAGACTCCTCCTTCAGTAATTTCATTCACATGTTAGTGATTACAGTGCATTTAAATTTGGGCTGCTCAAAATCTGGACTGGTTACCCACTGTAGCTTGAACGCCAAGATAGGAAGAAGAAAAACAGGACGAGGAGGAAGATTTTTTTATATATATCTTTTTTTTTTTTTTTTTTTTGGGGTTTTTTNTTGAGGCTTCTTAGCCTGTTCCTCAGTGATAGAAAGCTGGCGGCCATGTCGGCTATATGGGACACTGACTATCTGTGGAGGGAGGTCCAAGGGTCAGTGCAAACAGGTCGTCTTCTTTCATGTGGATTTAATTATAGATGTTAGACTGGACCTTGCTGTCCTGTAACTGCAGTTTTGGTTTGAAAAGTCTAAAGGTGTCTGATTGGTGCTGGTCCAGTGATTCGTGTGTGCATGTCATTAATGTAGCAGCTTGTTGACCTTTTTTTTCCTGAAGATAAGCAATATTTTAAAATCTTAACATGCTCTAAACTTTTCACTTGCAACACTGTCGGCAGCATATTTTCAACAGGTTTTAGCAATGGCATCTGTGGATGGGTCCAGTGTTCTGTCAAAGCCTGAGCTGTGTAATTTCAACACCACATTAATAATTCTTCTGCTGTTTTTGTTGATTGAAAGTCTACATAGATCATTCTCAACAGGATAGTTAACTCAAAGCTTGTTTTGATACATTTGAAATATTGTACTTTCCAAGAACATTGGGATCTAAAATGGCTACATATTGGATACATATGGAAATCTGATTCTACGTTAAAGTAAAAAATAGGCAATTGTGAAAAAAAGTTAAAATAAAGTAATGTGAGATATGAATTGAGTTCTACATCTATTAGTGAAGCTATAACATGTGTTTGCGTTCCTTTAGGGCAAAGCTGGCCTCTCTCTTTGGTCTGGACCGAGCAGACAGTCAGGGAAACGAGTCCTTTCAATTCACTGCCCCTAAACAGCCAAAAAAGACCTGCGCCATATTAGGTATGTGGTACAGCAGATTGTCATGTAGCCTTTTTGGCACAATTCCATGTGTTCTGTTTATTTTGAACATTAATTTGTCATGTTTTAATGTTTGTCATTTTTTTTAAGGTCCGCCTCCTCAGAAGCCCGCCCCTCCTCCATGTGCTCCAGCTGTGATGTTTGCTACAGCCGTTCACGCATTCTGCTTGTTAGTATAAATATGGCAATTAAAGGATGTTTACAAGAATTTGAATTGGCATAAGTTCACACATTTCTTAAATGAGATTTGATTTTCCACCAGTGTGAATGGACAGTATGTGAAGCAAGGCAAGATAGGTGCTGCTGTTTTAGGGAACCATGTCACCAAGGAGGTAAGAGAAGCTTACCTGTGTATATACAGTACAGTCCAAAAGTTTGGAACCACTAAGATTTTTAATGTTTTTAAAAGAAGTTTCGTCTGCTCACCAAGGCTACATTTATTTAATAAAAAATACAGTAAAAACAGTAATATTGTGAAATATTATTACAATTTAAAATAACTGTGTACTATTTAAATATATTTGACAAAGTAAGTTATTCCTGTGATGCAAAGCTGAATTTTCAGCATCGTTACTCCAGTCTTCAGTGTCACATGATCCTTCAGAAATCATTCTAATATGCTGATTTGCTGCTCAAGAAACATTTATGATTATTTTCAATGTTGAAAACAGTTGTGTACTTTTTTTTTCAGGATTCCTTGATGAATAGAAAGTTCAAAAGAACAGCATTTATCTGAAATACAAAGCTTCTGTAGCATTATACACTACCGTTCAAAAGTTTGGGGTCAGTAAGAATTTTAGATTTTATTTTTTTGAAAAGAAATTAAAGAAATGAATACTTTTATTCAGCAAGGATGCATTAAATCAATCAAAAGTGGCAGTAAAGACATTTATAATGTTACAAAAGATTAGATTTCAGATAAACACTGTTCTTTTGAACTTTCTATTCATCAAATAATCCTGAAAAAAAATATTGTACACAAATATTTTGTACAAATGTACACATTAAATGTTTCTTGAGCAGCAGATCAGCATGTTAGAATGATTTCTGAAGGATCATGTGACACTGAAGACTGGAGTAATGATGCTGAAAATTTCAGCTTTGATCACAGGAATAAATTACTTTGTGAAATATATTCAAATAGAAAACAGTTATTTTAAATTGTAATAATATTTCACAATATTACTGTTTTTACTGTATTTTTAATTAAATAAATGTAGCCTTGGTGAGCAGACGAAACTTCTTTTAAAAACATAAAAAATCTGAGTGGTTCCAAACTTTTGGACTGTACTGTATATATATATATATATATAAAATCTTAAATATAACATGTGTGTGTGTATTTCATTTGGTCATTTTTTTTCTATCTGCAATTATAGTACAAGATTCTGTTGTACGGCAGTAAACAAAAACAGATCACTTCGGCTAGAATCTATCGTGGATTTGTCCTCACAGTAAGTGTTATTTTTTGTATTCTATTTTGTATTCTATTCTATTGTGTTGTCTTGTGTTTTGTTCTGTTAAATGCTGCATTCATCAGATCTATACTACGTATACCTGTCCACAGGTTCAGCCCTGTAACTATGTCACTTTCTATGATGACCAGCAACAGAGCTGGTCTTTAATGTTTGACTCAGAAAAGTCCAGGCCTGAGTTCTGTAAGGAGGTAATACTTGAACTGTATTCTTTGCTGAACATTTAAGATTGATGGAATCAAAGACATTTTATTTTAAAACCAGAATTTATTCTGTTTCTCTAAAGCTCCTGCATTCTGAAAATTGTTAAAATACAAACAATTTAAAATTTTACAGATTGACAATATTATTTAATTAAATGACCTCTGAGCCTGTTTGTCTCAGGTGTGTGTGGCCAGGTGGAACAGTGAGGCTTCATCAGACTCTCTGGTCACTCAGGACCTGGTCCAAGGCGAAGGTCAAGCTGTTGATGTTGGGGACACAGTGGAGGTGGCCTATTCTGGATGGCTTTTACAGAACCATTCTTTTGGGCAGGTCTGACCATTTACAAACTTTTAATTGTCATTATATTCAAATCACACTTTAAATGCATTATGGTACATACTGTATGTACAGACAAATGTCTGTTATGGTCCTACTGTCAGTGTTTAAAAAAAACAACAAAGTAAGATGAAATAAATATTTATAGTGTCTTGCACTTTAATTTTGCTGAAGTTCCTACTCTTAACACATTAAGTGGAATCACTGCTTTTTCTTAATTTGCACATCATGGTCTTGAATTTCTAGTTAAACTTCTTTAATCATAGTTGATCACATTTAGCACAGAGCAGCTCAGTGTGCACATTCTTGTTGATTAGTCACGGCTCAATAAAAGTCATGCCCCCATTGAACTAATCAACTCACTGCTAATTTAAATGGCATGTTTGCTGTGCAGCTGGAGATCTATAAATGTGAAAGTTCAGTGTCTCTGTCTGTTTTTTCAGATATTTGATTCTAATCTGGGAAAAGAAAAGCTGCAGCGAGTAAAACTTGGAGCAGGGAAAGCTCTGAGGGTGAGAGGGTGTGAAGTTTTTAATGATGTTTATATGGTATGTTTGTGTGGTGTTTTTAATATGCTTTAAGACAAACCATGTGCAAATTCATCAGTCAACGCCATTGCTAAGTATTTTCTTCTTAACACTGCAGTGTACCAAAGACAAACCGCTCCTGTTTCCTACCGTCACAAATATGTAACCAATCAATCCCTGTCAATGTGCGGGGCAGGGCTTTTCTCCACTGGCTTTCTATGATGTTCAAAGCCTTTCTAAGGATGCTGATTTTAGAAGGCAGCTGTCTGATTCTGATATAGTGAACGGTAACATGGTTTGTGCAACATTAGCAACACATTATTATCTGTTTGATAATGTAGTCAAGCCAAAGGCTAATCATATCAGAGTTACATTCAAGCTATTTTAAGGCATGAGGAAATTATTTTTACAGGAAAAAAAGTTTAAATGTCAGTTTTGATTATCAAAGATGAATTTAAAGGATAAAATTATTGACTGCAGGGGGACTTTAAAAAAAAATGAGGATAAAAGAAAATGTATAGCAGATGTAAACTGGTGGTTCTGTCAACTGTTGTGTCATCAAGCTCTTACGTTGCCTTTACTCACAGGGATGGGAGGACGGGATGCTTGGTATGCAGAAAGGAGGTCGACGGCTTCTTATCATCCCTCCTGGTATGGTTTCAAAGGGCGTCCCTAACCATGTGCCAGAAAACAGCACTCTGGTCTTTGATGTAGAGATTCATAGAGTAAGGCACTGATGGTGTGAATGTAATTTAAGAGACCAGAGCAAACATTTCTAGTCTCTCTCACTGCTTTTTTTTTTTTTTTTTTTTAATCTGTCTATTTATCTGCATGTAGGTTAAATTCTCCAAAGAGCGACATAGTGGGGGATCAGTTGACACCTTCAGTACATCTCCAGGAACCTGTTCAGACACTCTGAGTGAAGAAAACACCAGCCAATTGGTCACAACCGATACAGAGGAGTCAAAGTGTGTACAGACAGCATAACCTATGCACTAAATTTTAGATTTTTTTAAAGGGTTAGTTCACCCAAAAAATTGAAAATTAATTTCTGTTATTAAGTACTCACCCTTGTGTCGTTCCTAACCCGCAAGACCTTTGTTCATCTTCAGAACACAAATTAAGATAGGTTTTTTTTATCTGCCATTTTTTTTATATGCCATATTTTAACAAACTCTTATGTTAGATGTGATTAATCACAATTAATCGATTTGGTCACGATTAATCGAAGGTTTATGCTGAGAAGAAAAAATTAAAGAGAATAAAAAAAAGGTAAAATACTCATTAATACAATGTTTTTTGCTGTGTACATAGAGGTTAAAGGTTAAACCAAGAATGAAGATTATGTGATAAGGGTGTTTTAATTAAGTTTCTCTAGACACGCATCCATGAGCTGATTCCTATGAATTTATACAATTTATTGAAAATTTGTTTTTAGAGACCAAGCTCCTAAGGGGAAGGTGGAATCTGTAAGTGAAAACCTGACGGTGAGTAGTATTATAGTATTACTAGACAGATGCCATATGCCTAAAGTAAAGGCCAAAATGCTGAAGCTCCAACTTTATTTTTTCTTTCTTGTAGACTTCAGGTGAATCCAAAGCCAAGCTGATCTCACGTATAGCCAAGATGGGTCAAGCCATGCTTCCATTTCTCACTGGGGCCATTCCAGCTCAGCCCGACCCCAGTGATTCAGAAACAGAGGTCAGGAGAATTGGAGAGTTATTTAAATCTCAGGTTTGTTTCCTGAATGTGAACTATAGTTAATACTATAGTTATACATAATAGTTCTAACTATTATGAAGTAGAACTATAACTCCCAGATATGTCTCTGTGTAGGATGCCAGTGAGTCTGGATGTACCTGTGATCTCTCTCCTTCACATTCACCCTCCCCAAAACCTGCACAAATGCCATGCAGTCCTCCGTCTTGTATGTGTGAAAACAATCACAAATAATCTCCTAATTAATATTAGTTAACTCTTCCTTATGTTAGAGCTGACTGGTTCTTTGCTGTCATGTACTGGTCTTTGTTTTAGTGTTGTGTCAGCCTGATGATGCTCAGAAACAGGAAGCAGTGCCACCTCACGCAGACTCGAACACTACTCAAGGCTTTCAGGTGAGATCCATTGTTATATTTTAGAAGTACAATTCGTTTTATTGATTATATTATATATTATGTTATGTTATACACCACCGTTCAGAAGTTTGGGGTCAGTAGGATTTGTTTTGGAAGAAAGTAATGCTTTTATTCAGTAATTAAATTAATCAAAACATTGATAATAAGAAATGTTTCTTAAAGGTGCTCTAAGCGATCCTAGGTGGAGAAACTTTCTGTTGACGTTCGAAGTGTTGTCAAACAAAACAGAGGCTAGCTAGACCCTCCCTCCTCCTCCTCCTGCCCCTCCCCTCCCCTCCGTGCTTCCTGAAACAGTCATGAACACGTATTTAAAATGTAAGTAGCTTGCGTATTGACGCTGCTTGTCGGTTATTGGTTGGGGCACTGTTTATTGTTTTGTGGTCCAGGCTGCACCAGTTTGATTTTGTTGCCGTTTTTGGAGCTTGTGGCGACTACAGAGGCCGCGTTTTTTTACAGTGTGTTCAGGGGACAGGCAGCTAGCGGATAGTGAGGAGATGTTTGCTGTATGTGACAAAAAATGTTTTGGCCTAAAACCACGTGACATCGCTTAGAGCACCTTTACGCTTGTGATATTGAAGATTGGAGTACTAAAAATTCGGCTTTGCAATCACAGGAATAAATTACATTTTAAAATATATTAATATATAAAACAGCCTTTATTTTAATTTGTGATAATATTATATTATTAAACAGTATTACTGTTTTTATCATATTTTTGATCAAATAAATGCAGCATTGGTGATCATAAGATACCTCTTTCAAGAACCTCAAACTTTTGAATTATAGTGTATGTTCGTAAGAATTTATTTATTCATACATTTTTTTGGGATCAACAGCCATATTCCTTCAGACAAAATCCATATTTTTCATCACAGCTAAATTCAATTCCCTCAATCTGCCCATCCCACATTCCATACCAAAGTAAGACCTGAACCATGAACTCTCTCACACTTCCATAAAGAAAATATTTGCTAATTTATTTTGCTTATCAATTGATTATCATGCATCTTGTCACTGCCTGTTTTTCACTAAATTTTCACTAAGTTTTGTGTTAAACTATAGCACCTGATATTACAACATTCTTGATGTCTGAGGCTCGCCAGCATAACGCAGAAATTCTGCTGGCTATAGAAAAGGTGGCGCACAGGATGGACCTACTCACCTGCAAGGTATATTTGTGCAATATAGATTTTTTTTAATACTGTTTCTTATGGTTATTAAAGTAAAAAACTAAATTTTTTAAATTGTTTTTAGGTGGACGAGTTGCAAAAAGAGGATCACTTCTCTTTTGGACTCTCATCTGTCTCCTTAGAAACAAACAAGATCCTGCACAACATTCAGAGAATCATTCAGGTTTGGATTTAAGGATACTTTCTGTACTTTAATTGTATTTAGATGTATATAAATTTCCTTTTAAATGACATCTGTGTTTTATTGTGTAAGGAGAGCATGTGTCTGAAGAAGGAGGTTCTGGAGAAGAGTTCACAAGTGGAGGAACAGAACCACAAAATAGGGGAGCTGAGTGGACAGAATAAGAGGTGTCCACCCCCCTTTTTCATACTGCAATTTCCTGCTTTCCAATCAGATTAAAGGCAAAAAAGCCTGCAAAAACCAGTATACCAAAACATTGACACACAACCAACTGGTTTACTCTGTGTGTGTGCAGGAATATGGAGCAGCAACATACTCAGACTCGCCGCCTTCAGGCTGAACAGGGAAAGGTGCACACAGATTTGCTAAATTATGCTCTGTTGGTTTATTGGCTTACTATATTATGATGTTATTTATGTTAAACTTATTTGATTTATGATTAATTGGTTGCTGTGTTTCATTTTGGTCTTCTTACAGGTTTGTGCTGGTGAACTTTGTGGTGAGGCAAAGGCCTTGAATTGTTTATTTCCTTTCTCTTCAGGTTCATTTATCCGAGGAATTGAGTTCCTCCACCACACAAGCATATCAGCTGCAGCAGGAAATGGTGAATCTCCAGCAGATGGTGACAGAGATTCAGACTGATCTCAGTGCAGCCCTGGAGGACAAACACAAGCACTGTGCTCAGATCAGCCTTCTGGAGGAACAAGTGAAAGGTGATCCCAAAGTTTCAATCAGGTTTTAAAGGGGGACTCCTTTTACAAGATGTAATAAAAGTCTCTGGTGTCCTCAGAATGTGTCTGTGAAGTTTCAGCTCAAAATACTCCACAGATTATTTATTATGGCTTGTCAAATTTGCCCCTATTTGGGTGTGAGCAAAAACACGCCGTTTTTGTGTGTCCCTTTAAATGCAAATGAGCTGCTGCTCCCGGCCTGCTTTCCAAAAGAGGGAGGAGCTTTAACTGTTTTGCGCTTCAGTTGCTCAAAAACAACAAAACTGGAGAATCTTACGCAGCCAAAATGACGATTGTCAGTAGCGGTGTTCAGCCTTACATTGTTCAAACCGGAGAAAATATCTCCCTTTGCATTGAACTTTGAACATTGTAACTTTGCAGATGTTGTTTATGCCCTAACAGCAACATTAACTAAAGTTAAATAAGTTAAATCATAATCAACCACCCCTTTAACTCATATTCAAATGTGGGGTACTCTTAACCATAAAAGTGGTGTTAGTTGTATTGTAGGACAAAAATCCTAAACTAGTACATATTCTCTACAAAGAGGAGTTTTCTAAGTGGTTCTTAACCTTTTTGGCTCCAAGGCCGTCTATTGTCTGCAATAATATTCAAAGGCCCGAAGACTTTTCCAGTTCTTTGTGATTTACTGGATAAGGATTTTAAAAAATATATTTTTTACTCAATTTCTATCTGTTAAAATAGACAAATGAAGTTCTGATCTGATCTGAAGTGTTTGGTGCAGTTTGCAAGAGTGTCTAGATAATGTGTGTTTTTAGAGCTTGTGAAGCAAGAAAAACAGTCTGAGCAGCGGTGGAGGGCAGAGAAGCAGAAGTGCAAAGAAATGGAAACAATTATACAAAACATGGATGAGGAGATGCAAGATCTGAGGGCTGAAAAGGAGAATCTGGATCAGGTGTGTATAGTTTGTTGTAGTAGTTTGAGTTGAGCTGGAAAAGGATGTGTGTTGCTGCACTGACAGAAGAGAAGATGATGCTGGAAGGAACATTTACTGTGCTGCAAGAACAAGAATCTATAAAAATGTCACACTTAATAAGATGACCAAATGTCCAGACTGATAGACAGGGTATAAAAATGTATCGTACCTAATACGGTGTATTCTGTCAATTGAATAACTTTTCTTAAAGAAATAGCTAATTTAACTCGTGTGCAAAATTGGAATATCGCAATCGCATAAAATATTTGCGAATAAATCACTGATTCCATCCAGTCGAAGAGAACAAAATCATCAATCCATAAAGTGGTGCTAAATATCAGAAAAATATAAGAAAAATGGAAGTTGCTGCAGTAGGAGAACCCAGGTGAAAAAATACTATAGTAATTTATAGTAAATACTATAGTGTTTTTGAACCATACTATAGTAAAGTACGGTACTTGAATTAATTTATTTTGGTAATTCTATAGTTGCTGTGATAATATAACAGCTATAGTAATATAAACAAATTACTTTACCCAATATTGTACTAAGTTTTCTACAACTTTAGGGTATATTATACTACAATATACACTACAGTTTACTGTTGTAAAAACTAAAGTATACTACAGTATTTATAACAGTTTATCAGTTCACTATAGTTAATACTACAGTATGCTGGAGCATTCATTAACAAACTGTTGTAAATACAATAATATATACAGCATACTACATTTTACTATAGTATGGCTCAAAAACACTATAGTATTTACTATAGTATTTTTTCACCTGGGAAGCCACTGTACATAATTTGTGTATATAATAAATTATTCAAACGCCTCAAAGCACGCAGACAAAATGCAATAAACACTGTCGTGTTATCTTGGGCATCTAGGACAGCATTGTAACGTGTATAGGCAGTTTTGGTTTTTTGTTCATTGTGTTCAGTTCCTGTTTTCCAGTGTTTCCTTTGCTGGTTTGTCTCCATGGTCGTTGACTGAATTATACAGGTGTTCCTTGTTACATTCGTTATCTCTGTGTGTATATTAGTTCATTCAGTTCTTTGTTCTGTGTCGTCAGGTTTACGTGGTTGTGTTTTCTCCTACGTTCTCCTGTGTTTGCCTTGTAGATTATAATACTGTTATAGTTCTCTCCTTTGTCTTCGTCATGCGCTTATACTGCCACAGCGTGACAAGCATGAGGGCGAGTAAATAATTAGAGAATATTTTATTTTTGTGTAGAGCATCCCTTTAATTTCCCATTTACCATCATTTTATATGTTTTAGTATGAGGATTTAAAGAAGACATCTGAAAATAAGAAAAAGCAGTTTGAGACCCAGTTGGCGGTTCAGGTGAGGGGTAAAGAATAAGCTGTTATTTTGCTATAGGAAAGTCTAAACCTAAAACTGAGCTGGTGTATCATGTGCAGGTGAAGCGAGTGATGAATGGAGTGTTTCAGTCTCTCAAGACAGAGTTTGATCCGCAGGAGTCTTACAGTGGACACATAGTGTGCGAGATTCTCCAAAACACCATCAAGGTACTGTCCAACCAAATAGGAGAAGCCTATGGACTGCAAAAGAAACAGTACATAACTAGTGTGATGACCATTTAGAAAATGGTTTCCATCTTGCTGACATCTATTTTTCCTTTGCAGAGTATCACCATGAAACTTCTCTCAGAAATTTGGGTGATTGAATCAGACATAGATAAAGTGGAGGAAGAGAACCAACTGAGATCTACTGATCTACTTTCAGATGGAAAACATGCAGAAGGAAAACCATGAAAGGAAGGAAAAATGGCCAACAGTAAAGGGAAGGTATTTTTGTGACCAGAACAATCTGTAGATCAGGACACCTGCATTTACTGTACATTTGGATACTGCACCGTTTTTTGCAATAACAGGCAGGTGTGACACCAAAATTTTAGATACCAGTAAAAATTCACAATTCCCTATTCCAATTCCACAGCTAAAACTACTAGCCTAACTAATATAATTTTAAAGCATTACTAAAGACAAGTAACAATAGTTTTCAGGTACAGACATTGAATAAAGTAATCAAATGTAAAATAACACTGGATAGTCTTCACTGTATAAATTAAACTAGATGTTTAATTTAAACTAAACTTGTTAAAGTGACATAAGTTCTTTTGTTGTTTGATTAACATTAAAAACACAGACATCAGCAGAAATATTAGGCTGCTGTCACTTTAAGACTGATGCGCGTACACGTGCTTTGTCTTTCTCTACTGTTTACATTCACTTAAGCCAAAACCGACAATGTTTACTAGAATACTCGCTGAGACAGGCATTTGTTGATAATATTTTGTGTGAATTTGTCCTTTCAAGCACAAAATGATGAGAAAGAGAGCTCAATTCAGTATTCGCACACTGTCTGAGATGCAGTTTTAAGGAATTTACTTATTTTTCGCATCTTCTTGCTCTTGAATATTTAAACTGGCAAGACTTAAACTTTCATGAGGATGCAGTACTTGCCCGTAAACTGTCCTGAGCGTTGTTCAAGTTTGTTCGCGTTCATATTCTCACAACATTGCATTGTTAGTATTCATAAAAATGTTACCGGCCAACTGGAGATTGTTTCATATACTTGCCAATGCTGATTTTTTACTCACATTTGGCGCTTGGCGAGTGTTAATTTTAGCCCCTGGTTGTAAGTTAACTAGATGCAATATTTACTTGTACATGTTTGAACAATTGTCTTAAAAGAACATCCTCTAATTTAATATTTGGGCTGTATTTATAATAGAGCTGTCAATCAGTTAAAAAACAATGAACTAATTAATTGCACATTTTTTTGTAATTGATTATGATTAATTGCACCTAACATTAAAACTTTAAATATTTATATATTGTAATAATTTCACATTGAATCTCCAAATTAATGTTGAAACAACATAAACGGTATAATTGAAAGCCATCATTTTAACATTTAATTCTCACTTAATAATATTGGGTTTAAAATAGCCCAACTATGATGATTTCAGACAATAATAACACAACTACAGATTTCCTTTGTCTGAGAGTAGCTGAGAAAAATCTCAATGTATGTTTTATTTGTGTAATGTATAAACGTCTTTTGTTGTGTGTCTGTGTGAAAACATTTAGTAGTTTCTCAAAGAGATAGTTCACCCAAAAATGAAACATTGCAGAAATAAAAGTTTTATCCTTTACTCAGAGACACCCCTTTAACTCCACCCAAACATTGCAAAACACACTGTTAGGTTATTTCTCAGCGCTCCAAATATTCGAAGTCCCTTCAATCAGGAATGCAGGTGGAAGACACGGAAAAAGAGGACAATGTTTCATGTTCAAGCTTCTTCAGAAGCTTATTGTTCAGATATGTTTATAATATTCAACCCCAAGGATACATAACAGGTTTTTTTTTTTATTGCTTTGGCACAATTTTTACAAGCAAGTGGTAAATTTTGAAAACTAATGCTATGACTAATATCACAACAGATCATCAAAACTGCACTTTTTAAAAAACATTTCAGCATATTTTCAGTTGTGTTAGTACCACACAAAATCACAAAGTACTCCTAAAGACAAACATCCCTTGAAACCACACAATCATAAGATTAACATCAATAGAAAGGAAATAATATAAAATATAAATACATAAAATACCAAAATTAATAATAAAATGATTATGATAAATCAAATGACAACTACATAAATGACTGATTATAAATTATTATAAAATTAATTAATGTTAAAAAAAACAAAGAATACAACACAGATGTATGGTTTCTCTCTCAAAGTAACACACACACAGGTTGCTATTGAGAATCCTTAGATCCTTCAACTGTAGATAAATCATGAGCTAGAATGTAAATAATGTTCAAGGAAAGGTTCAAGTGGGCCAGGCAGTGATGTCTCCAACATAAAGAGTACCAGGCAAGGATTTCTCCAGACATAGATAAGGAGTAAGGACAACACACACAGCTAGATTATTTTTCCACATAACTGAGAGCAGGTTTCAACTCCCTTTCTTTCTCTCTCTCTCTCTCTCTCTCTCACACTCTTTCTCACACACACACACACACACACACACACACACACAAAGACCTGTTTTTGTGAATTGTGGGGACATTCCATAGGCATAATGTTTTTTTTATACTGTACAAACCGTATTTTCTATCCCCCTACACCTAAACCTACCCATCACAGAAAACTGTGCACATTTTTACTTTATCAAAAAAACTCCTCTATGATTTATAAGCCTTTTGAAAAATGGGGACATGGGGTAATGTCCTCATAAGTCACCCTCTCCTTGTAATACCTATGTCATACCCATGTCATTATACAAATTTGCACACACACACGTTTGTTTTGCTATCAATTTGAGGACATTCCATACACGTAATGGTTTTTATACTGTACAGACTGTTCATTCTATCCCCCTACACTACCTACCCATCACAGAAAACATTCTGCATTTTTAGTATGTTTTTAAAGCTATTTTAAATATGAGGACTCATGAAATGTCCTCATATTTCATGTTTACGTCGTAATACCAGTGTAATACCCATGTCATTATATAAATTTGTGTCCTCATAAATCACAAAAACGCGCACACACACCAGTTGGAGCTCTCTATAAAAGAAAGCTGAACACTTACAGACATCACTGAGAGCAACTTCTTGGTCTTGAATTGACATGGCGATGCAGAAGTACCCCGCGCCTGTGAGGATTCCAGTGCAGGACAATAGAGTCTACACTGCCCAGCCAATGATAGTGTCCATGCCTGAGCAAAAATTCAATGATGATATCATTTTTTCCACATTCAATCTTCACTTCTGTAACCCTTGTTGCCTTGGGTTTGGAGCATTTTACAATTCAATAAAGGTAAGCAATAAATATATTTCATTATATAATTATCCTGCTGCTTAATAAATACCTTAAGCTTATTATATATTTTATGTGTGTCAGGCCAGGGACAGCAGATTGCTCGGAGACCTCACATCGGCACGGTCTTATGGCAGTAGAGCTCGATGCCTGAATATTGCTACTGTCATTATTTGTGCCTTTGCTGTAATTATCCTCATCATCGTCTTTGTCACATTGAGTTACTTCTCAAGCTATCTTTATTATCATTAACTCATCCAAAGAATTAATGTCTAAAACTTTGTATTTGCATGTATGTAATTCTTTATTGCTTTTTATTAAATAGGTTTTTTATAGATGTTGAAACTTTGCATTGTTCTTTTATTGAACATTGTCACTGACCTACTGGTGTTGCAAAACTGACTGCTCAAGTGTGTGTGTGCATGTATATATGTATATGTGTATATAAAATTAATATATAATATATATATATACACACATACAGTGTATATACAGTGGTATGCGAAAATTTGGGAACCCCTTGCAGAATCTGTGAAAATGTGAATAATTTTAACAAAATAAGAGAGATCATACAAATTATTTTTTATTTAGTTCTGTCCTGAGTAAGATATTTTACATAAAAGAGGTTTACATATAATCCACAAGACAAAAAAGTAGCTGAATTTATTAAAATATCTCCGTTCAAAAGTTTGGGAACCCTTGATTCTTAATACTGTGTGTGGTTACCTGATGATCTATGACTGTTTTTGTGTTTTGTGATGTTGTTCATGAGTCCCTTGTTTGTTCTGAGCAGTTAAACTGAACTCTGTTCTTCAGAAAAATCCTCCATGTCCTGCAGATTCTTCAGTTTTCAAGGATTTTTTGCAAATTTGATTTAAAGATCCATCTTTTCACACTGAGGACAATTGAGGGACTCAAACACAACTTTTAAAAAAGGTTCAAACATTCACTGATGCTCCAGAAGGAAACACGGTGCATTAAGAGCCGGGGGGTGAGAACTTTTGAACAGGATGAAGTCCAAATTTTTCTTATTTTGTTCAAATATTTTTTTTTTTCATTTAGTACTTCCCTTCGGAAGCAACAGAAGATACTTGCATGTTTCCTGGAAGACAAATTAAGTACAATTTACCTTGATCTTTAAATTCAAAATGTTTTTGAATTTTTGAAATTCAAGGGTTCCCAAACTTTCGCATACCACTGTATGTATGTGTGTATATAAAATGTTATATATATATATATCTATATATATGTGTGTGTGTGTGTATTATAAAAGTCATATGCAGTTGCAGTATGTAAAAAAAATAGCCCTCTTAATTCTAAAAGGACACTAGAACACATTATTTTAGCAGGTTTATTTTGCAGATGTAACAGGCGTGATAACTCACACTCTTAAAAATGAACAGGCACCATTTCGATGGATGTGGTTGGTTGGGTACAATTATAAAAGCTAAAAAAGTATACATTATATTATGAATATGCAGACAACAAAGGAAAACATGTATGTGATAAATGAGTGTAACATTGAGATTCAATCTCACTTGGTCATCACAGGTAAGGTGCCTTTTGTATAGTATCAAATGACCACAAACTTTATCAGTTTTTATAACAAAATAAACGCAGGAGGACTACAGGGCGTACATAAGTTAATAATAACCTGCCATCAAAGGGTAGTTTATACAGTAACTCCTACTATTACTATGGTCTAGAAGAGTTGTTTTTTTACTTGTTTTTGGTACACTGTCATGTACTGATTGCACATTCTGCTAAAAAATCTTTCAGCTTTCAGAATTTTTGTTCTTTAATGACAAATCCAATTCGAGCTGCACAGCCAATAAAATACATATTTGTCCAGTCCCGTCCATACAGCATAACTGAATCACACAAAGCACACAGATTAAAAGGTTCTGATGTGAATTATCATGCTAATAAACACTTCAAGATCATTTCTTGAAATATAAAATGAATACGAAATTAAATGAACATTGTTTTAACTACAGACATACTCAGTTCTTTTTTCATTCTGTACATATGACGAGAGAAGCAGACTTGCATATAAGAGCACTTGGATGAAGACAGAAGTAATTTAGGAAACACTATTGCATGTGTGCAATACTTGAAGTCGCTGAAACTGGACAGTTGACAGAGTAAAAGGACTGGCAGAACATTTGTGAGGTTGATTGTTTTGAGTGTTATACAGCAAGTAAATTGCCTTCAGAAAGATTTCACTTTCAACCTATTATTTCAACCTATTATTATGTTCTGCAGTGTTGCCAAGTCAGTTTAAACCATTTAAATGCAGAAGGCTCGATTCTGTAAATCTAAAGTTTAAATTAATACTAAAATTTGAAATCGTAAAAATGACTTTAACACCCTGAATTGGTTCTCTCAGAGGGAAGGTCAGTTCACACCAAGAACGATAAATATAAAGAAAATTATAACCATAACTATATTAGCATCCACACCAACGGATAAATGACGTCCTGTTCATTATAAGCACGGCACACGTTGCAGTTATATCAGCTGCCACTTTAAATGTTTGAGCTCTTTAATTTGGGGTAGATTCTGATTGGCTGACAATGTTTTTTTTCCTCCTGGAAAACTAAAAAATTGTTCTGAAAGTAATTCAAGTGATGTGATTTCTTTGTGTTGTTATCGTTATAGCTGTGGTGAGGACTTCCTATTCTCATAGAATTAGAATTATTCAAATGTATCTTTATAGTTATTGTCCTTGGTGTGAACAGCCCTTAATGGTGATGCAATTTGGTCCTACTATATGATGATGATGCTAGAATAACATTGTGGGCATGGGGGGACTGTCTCATGTGGATGAAGATGTAGCTTTACAATGGAGAACATGCAAATATTTAAAAAAATTTAGTGGGGGGTTGACATTAAATACAGAAAAGGCACAAGTGCTTTAAGCATGTACATCAAGGGCAATACTAAGACTCAACAAGTCGTTATAATAGTATATATATATATATATTCTACTCATTTGTTTAGTTAGATGAACCGTTACCAAATAGTTTCTTACTGTTAAGCTAGTCACATTACAATAAATTAAGATGAACAATAAACTTTTTTGCCATTGGACAAATATCTTGCTGTTTATGTTCCTCTTTGATTGGCTTAGTTGTAGCAGGAGTGGGAGAGAAAATCCAGTAACTTCTAAAGTGCTTGAAGGTTCACAGACTACGATTTCATGCAGCAAATGGGAGGAAGGACCAATAACGACACGTGAGGAATGATCCTGACCATAGAAGGACTTGGTGGATGCTCGCCGGCTTCAGCCATGGTAAAGACGGACACGCTGAGATACAGAAGCACGGCACAGAGGGCAGGACTGCAGGGCATCGCTGCAGGTCTGGCAACAGCATACGTGCCCACACGGCAAGAAGATCACATGTGACTACGCAAAGCAGAACAGGAGAGGAAATTATGTGTTTTATTCAATAAGGATGCATTAAATTGATCAAAAGTGACAGTAAAGACTACATTGTTACAAAACAAAAATTCAATTTCAGATAAATACTTTCTAATAATAAAAAAAATCTATAAATTGTAATATTTCATAATACTGTTTTTACTGTATTTTTGATCAAATAAATGCAGACTTTGTGATTATAAGAGACTTTTAAAAACTTACCGACCCCAAACTTTTAAACAGTAGTGAAATTTTTTTCATTTTTAAATATTTATTTGAATACTTTTTAATTAAACTTGGCAATATTTGCATTAATAATTAAGCTTTTAAATGAAGGGGTATATTACTTAGCAAATTAGTGAAGGCTTTACCTCACGTTCCATGCACACCACACACTCGGAATTGCTGAACCTATCAGGGGCAGTGGGGGTCAGAGGGGTGTTGGGGGTCAGTGGAGGAGTGAGATGCTGTTGAAGTGGGGCGCTTGGAGTGGATGGACCAGCTTCCTGTATCTCTTTCGCTGTTTTAGGCAATGCTGAAGGGACAAACATGTTATGATACCCCGCAATCACAAATGAAAAACAAAAACACTTGAGTAGAATTCACAAATATCACTAAATTAAAAATAGAATGTCGTCAAGAGAAAATGTGTGCTCTTACGGTCAGACAGAGTGCGTTCTCTGGCCCAGTGGAGAAGAGCTTTCTGAACGCCAACCTCATTGATGCCCAACTGTATTAAAACAGAAATGAAGTTCATGAAAGACCATTTTAAAATGCCTAGACAAACACACACTTTCACATATGTGGTGAAACACAAAGGGAAAGATGGCAGACCTTCCTAAGGTCTTTGGCGGTCATGTGTCGCAAGGCCTCAGCAGTGATTCGGTGGTGAGCTATGATTGGCAGGTAGTGTTGAGCAGAGAGTTTACACAGCATATTCCCCAGATCTCTATCCACAGCTGCTTCCTGAGGAGGAAGGAGAGGACAGTAAGTGTCTGTGATTTAGTAATTTAAACACAGGATCTCAAGGCCTGTAGAAGAGCTGCTCTGACCTGCATACGCAAAGACAGCGGTTTAGCATCCAGGAGCCTCTGATATTGAATCATCCAGTAGTTCTGCTGATTGGATTCGCTCTTCTGTTCCAGCTCCATCTAAAGAGCAAAGAATAAACATCCTTAGTATCATTTCTTATACATTTTATAAAGGTCCTAAGTAAATATAACACAATGAATTATCATGCCATTATCTGAAATACATTTTTCCATGTTTTTTTCCCTACACAGAATAACAAATATACAGATAACAGAAATATTTGCCTCAAGTGAAAATTGTAGAATATTATTTCCCAAATTAACAATGCCCCAACAAATGACATTAATTGACATGACATTAACAGTAAAAAAAAAAAAAAAAAAATCACAGCAATAAAATAAAATTAGAACAGAACAATACATATACACTACAGATAGATAGATAATTAGAACAGAATAATACATAAACATGATAGAACAATACATAGAACGACAGATAGAACGATACATAGAACGATACATAGAACAATCGATAGATAGATAGAACGATAGATAGAATGATAGATAGACAGAACGATAGATAAATTGATTGATTCGGATCAATTCTCGATCGATCGATCCACATCAATTCTCGATAGATCGATTGATCCAGTTTCCAGTGTCTCCACTTGAGAAATTAAGGAAGCTGGTCCAGAATCACTCACCAAGACCAGCCTGAGCTCTTCCTCCCTCTGATCTTTCTGTTTGAGTAACTGCTGCAGTAGGTCAGTCAAAGCGGTCCTCTGGTCAGCCAGCACCTCCTTCCACACACACAGTGAATACAGTAAATACACACACTCAAACATTCAAAAGAATCATACTCCCAGAACGCTGTGATAACTCATAGAGGTGGTGTGAGCATGATACTTAAACAGGAATTGGATGAAATGGCTAAGTAATCAGAGAGAGAAAGAGAGATGCAAAAACAAACAAGAAATGTGATGTGCGACAACAAACAGAGTGATGGTTACTCCTCTCTACACTCCACAGCATGATGAAGCACTGAAAGGAAAGCACCACATCATCTACTGCTGCTACGTACCTGCAGGTTCTCAGTGTCCAAATTCCTCCTCTTAACCTCCAGCTTTGTCAACTGCAATAACTCTGCCTCTATGAGTTTAATCTATGGATACAAGCATACAGTGGGGGTGTGAATGGCCCCATGGAGACATGATAAAACAGCCATTTCTGGGGCTCTGCATCCAATGAGAGGTGGAATGTGAGAAGCATGGGCTGGCTGAAACCAAAAAAGCTTTTAATGACTAGAATGACTACACAAGACCATCTTAAACATTTTTATATTATAGAATACATTATTTATATTATAGAAAACATTTTTATATTATGTAGCCCCGGCACTTTTCAGCACTGTGCTCATTGTGTTCTGTCTTTCGGTTTGTATTTCCACAGTATGATGGTTAGATCTTACAGATTTATGAATGAACCGCTCACTTTAAAAACTTCCCGATCTACTGACATTTATTAAGATATCCGCTTCAAACATTACAATGCTCGTGATAACTTTCATTAACTCTACAATAAGTAAACCCACTTCACCAGCAAATTACTCTTAGACAGCGATGCCATAGAAATATGCAGAGCTACTGCAAAAACGGAAGTTCAAACTAAATTCTAAAGATGGCTGCACACTTGTGTCTCTGGTGCATAAGGTCTATAAGATGACCACAAAATACCCACTGAATTGCTTTGTTAATGAATATACTACTGTACAAAAGTTAAGGATTTCTTTAAAAGAAATTTAACCCCATATTTTTTAACAGTAATATATATGTTAATAAATGACAGTGTTGATAAAGTAAAACAAATCCTTCATGCATGTATTTGCTATGGTTTATCATCTGAAATAAACTGGAGCCCAGCCAACAAGTAGTATGATAAAAATCCCTGTATCTGTGAAGTCTTATTGGGTCTTAAAATCCTAAGGGAAACTTCAATCATCATACCTGATTACGGATATAAGCGTGCACACTGTCCTTCTGAAGCTGGAGGGCTTCAAAGGCGGCCTTCTGCATTTCCTCCTGCAGACAAAGAGCCAATAAGGGTTAGTTAATCCTTTTAGACCAGCAATGCACCACCTGTAATATTTATAATAGTTTATTAATGTATTTTGCCTGTGGAGTGAATGGGTGGATGGAGTGCAGACTAATTTTTAATACAGAATACAGATTATGTACTTTGTACCTCTTGAAGGATCTGACTAATGGCTTTGCTTTTGTCTAGCTGCTGCAGGGACAACACTTGGTCAAACTTCTTATCCAAACTGTCCAAACTAAATGAAGAAAAAGAGGGATTCAGACAGAAGGACAAAATAGGACTGTCTACTCACCTGACAATCAAGCATTGCAGTTTCAAATTACTTTTTTGTTCATGAACAAGCAGCACATTGACATAGTAAGTGATGGATGTAAACTTAAAATCAGAGAATGTGTCTTGAAATCTGCTCACAAGTGGTCACAATTGACACTTTTGAGACGAATGTTAATGCAGAGAGTAAACCGTCTTGCCTGACCATCGTGTGATCAGATCAACAAGATGGATGTTGATACCAGGTGTAAACAAAGTCAAAAGATGCTGGACACAGTTCAAAACCATATGTATTGATAGGACGTAAAGCACCTCCTGCAGGTCTCAGACACCAGAATCTGTGTCTTGGCTTCCCTGGCCTCCTGCAGTAACCTTAAATAGCAGCTCTCTGATAGCATCCTCTGCATGGCACCTGCAAACATGTGTATATATAGACTTACATAGACAGTAGAGGAGTTTAAAAAATACTGGGGAAAGAGAGGGGGAGTGGGACTGGGACATGATGCAGGTATGATTCAAACTACAAGTACTAAACATGTCTGAAGCATGTCACTTCAGATTTCTAATGAATTTGCGTACTAAATATAAAGCCACATTTCTTAATTATAAAAAGGTAAGGTAATTTTAAAGATAAATGTAATTTCTAAAACATCACCTGCCACTTCCTTCTTCCTAAGAGAGTTGGCTTCTTCCTGCGTGATGGCAGTAAGGTGTTCCATTCGTATGCTAAAAACAACAACACATTCATAATTCATTTGCTGTGTGTGTAACTTCTATATACACTACTGTTCAAAAGTTTGGGGTCAGTAAGATTCTTTTCAAAGAAATTATTACTTTTATTCAGGAAAAAATGCATTACATAGCTTAAAAGTGACAGCTAAGACATTTATCATGCTACAGAAAAATTAAAAAAAAAATCTGTTTAGAATAAATGGTTCTAAACTTAATTTCTACTTTGTTTCCACAAAACATTAAGCAGCACAGCTGAAGAAATGTTATTAGCAGCAAATCAGAATATTATAATGGGCCATGTGACTCTGATAACTGGAGTAATGGCTGCTGAAAATTCAGCTTTACCGTCACAGGAATAAATTGCATTTTAAAATAAATTAAAAAAGAAAATTTTAATAATATTTCACAAAAATACTGTTTTTACTATATTTTTGATCAAATAATTACAGCTTTTTTAAAGAGACTTCTTTAAAAAAATCTTACCAACCCTAAACCTTTAGTCTGTATATCTAAACAACAGATTCTGATACAGAACTAACGCCCCACTGCAGTGTTTGTGAAACCAAGTTAAAGTAACACATCTTCCTGACCTGATCTCCAAAAATACAAACCCGTAAACACTGAGCTAATATGGGTTTGGTCAAAAGCACTCTGTGTTTTAGCGCTGTTCAAACAGCTCAGTACTTGCAGTAACTCTGGACTGTGGATTTCTTAAGTGGTGCCATTAGATAGAGAAAATTCACTTAGCAAGAGCTGCATTGATGGCAGGAGCCCATACTCCATTAGAGTTCGACCCATGTGTAATATCTACTCACCGGTCCTCCTCCAGAGCTTGCAGAAATTCAGCACTCTTTGCCTGGCTATAATCAAATGAGCACAAACGCAACAAATAACCACCATTAAACTACACAATACTAATGGATTTAGCATGATTAAAATGACAGTAATAGCTACAGAAAAGCAAGACACTTAAAAAGTGGTTCACATTGTGGCCTCACCGTTTGTTATCAAGCAGGAGGTCAGAGATCCGGCCCATGACAGCGCTCTCTGCCTGACGTACTTTATCTAGCATTTTCAGCCTCTCTGCTTCCTGGGCCTTCTGTTGCTGAGAAACACCTAACTCTAACCGTTCCTGCTCCTGAGAGACAGAAAAGCACAGAGAGTTAATGATAATGAGGACATGGTAAATAAAATAGTGTCGGCCCAGATATGGCCCACATCTGGTCTGCGTGTAATCCACATGTACCAGATGTGGGCCAGATCTGGGCCATACTATGTTGCTGTCTGGTGTCGTGACTGAAAGAAATTATGAAAGAAATTAACACTTTTATTCAACAAGGATGCATTAAATTGATCAAATGTGACAGTAAAGACATTTATAATGTTGCAAAAAAATTATATTTCAAATAAAGTATGTTCTTTTGAACTTTTTTCTTATTCATCCAAGAATACTGAAAAAAAAAATGTCTCATGGTTTTCACAAAAATATTAAGCAGCACAACTGTTTTCAACATTGATAATAATAAGAAATGCACCAAATCGACAAATTAGAATGATTTCGGATAGCTCATGTGACAATGAAGACTTTCTATGAAAATAGAAAATGGTTCTTTTAAATTGAAATAATATTTTACTACATTACTGTTTTACAGTATTTTTTAAATCAAATGAATGCAGCCTTAGTGAGTGTAGCTCACTTAAGTGATTAAAAATCAAAATGGTTACCAATTTGACAGAAAGCAGGATGTCTTCTTTGCGGGAGTTGTTGAGGAGGAGAAGCTGAGTCTGTTCTCTCTGTTTCTCTTCAAGAACTTTCTCAAAGTTCAACTTTTCCAGCTGTTTCTGCTCCTAGTGTAGAAACAGAGAGCGAGATGTAAATTCTGCTTCACTGGATGATCCAACAATAACAAAAAGAAACTAAATCAAACATACCTTTCTTTTCTCATAGTCCATAAATTTGCTCTGCAGTGTCACAGAGAGAGAACAGCGAGTCATTTATACATTAACAGAGAAAATGCCACACCAACATGTTTAGGCACCGAATGAAATGACTAAGAAATAGTGAAAACTGACCTGCCAGGCCATCTCCTCACCATCAACACAATCCACCTCCTGCTTCTCTTCATCATGCTCCAGCACAGGCAGAAGATACTGGGATGGAGGGCAATAATCCAGACCCATCTCTAAACAACATCAAAATATGAACAAATCAGATGCACAGAAATACCTTGTTCCATCAAGGCTTGTGCATAATCTGTACTGTATACAATCTGTATTCATTGGTCTGCATCTAACCAGATTATAATAAAAGATCTGTACCTGAGCAGAGGTAGCGCTGCACTTCCTCTGTGCCGCCCATGCACACTGACGCAGGTGGATAGCTCATATCCTGTGCATCCAGGATCAGGCTCTTCCACACCACATATACACATACAGATATAAGAATGTCTTTGCAGTGGTCACATTGCCTATGAGCTTGATATGATACGACACAAATATGCTCCAAAATCTTTATCTTAAGTGGGCCAAGCATTTAAGATACTCACTTCTAGAGTGCGAACACTGGCCAGTTCTTTGGGTAATTCTCTGATGCTGTTCTCACTTATATCCAGTGTACGCAGGCTGCTCATGCGACCCACAGACACAGGAATCACAGTAAGGCAGTTCCCTGTCATCATCAAAATATTTTGTTAATTTAAGTGATTTAGGCTTTTATTAACATTTAATTTGATGTTACAATGTGCCTAAAAAGCCTCAACTCCACTCTTTAACAAAAAAAGTCAAATGACTGACAAATTTTTACTACACAGCAAAATCCCCAGAGTTAAACCAACTCTGCTCAGAGTACATATGGTCCCGCTCTATATAGTGTTAAAGTAACACTGAAGCAGAGTTAAAGTTAATGAGATAATTAAGTGATTAATTAAGTTATGATTCAGCATTAGTGATGAACACCTGCTGTTAACAAGCAGAATCACTGAAGAGAAACATAATAACTACAAACGACTTCCAGCCGCAGCCTTAGATGTAATCAACTGAAGATAAAAGACATTCAATTAAACAACTCCACAAACAGCATATTATCTCATTAACTTGAACTCTGCTTCAGTGTTATTTTAACTCTATGTAGAGAGGGACCATATGTTCTCTGAGCAGAGTTGATTTAACTCTGGGGATTTTGCTATGTAGCTCTCTGAAATGGTTTAACAACTATCTGGAATCTACTGCAGTGCTCTAAGGAAAATATTTAAAAATGAATTTTAAAAACATGCGCATAAATATTTTTTTTAAAAAGCACAAAACAAACCTTTCACATTAAGTGTCTGTAGATGTCGTAGATCCCCTATAGTGTCTGGTAGCTGTTTAATGTGGTTCTTCTCTACATTCAGAACCTTAGAGAAGAAATCAAAATTTTATGTAAGCAATAAATATAAAGGACACTAATTATCAATGAAACAATATTTAAAGAAAATTCATGCTCATGATCTTTCAAAAGTTTGGGGCTGGTACAATTTTTTGTAATGTTTATGAAAGAAGTCTCTTATGTTCACCAAGGTTGCATTTACTTGTTTAAAAATACAGTAAAAACAGTAATATTGTGAAATATTATTACTCCAATCTTGATCCTTCAGAAATCATTCTAATATGCTGACTTGCTGCTCAAGAAACATTTCTGATTATTATCAATGTGTCGTTACTGAATAAAAAATTGTTTCAAAACAAAATAAATGTTGTAACCCCAATCTTTTGCAAATTAGTGTAGTCCACCATGACACATAAATGTACCTAGTGCTTCAAAGCGATATATGTCAGTATGACCAATCAGCATCCAGAACAGTGTTCTGTTTTCAAGTGTCATATATAAGAAACAATTCACATTAGCTTAGTTCATATATAATAAACATACCTGCAAGGACAAAAGCTGCCCGATGTCATCAGGAAGTGATGTGAGCTTATTTTCATGCAGATCCAACACCTTAAGAATGAACACATATGAGATGTTGGCACTGGAGAGAAGTGTAAGACAGTTATGTGCTTGGCACTGGTCTCATCGATCAATTTCTCTCACCTTTAAAGTTGCTAAGGCACCAGTGCAGCAACCTTTAGGAACAAATGACCTCAGGTCATTTCCATGAAGAATTAACACCTGCAATGAAAGTGGAAACTGCTGTCAAAAGTCTGTTCGCTTCAACCAACAATAGTCCAGAGAAAACAACACTGCAGTAAACTGACTCACTTTCTTCTGGAGCACTTTACATATTGAGAAGGCACTGGAGGGAACCTGCAGATATGCATTTCAAATATGTAAAAACTGTTGTGATATGAATGAAAGCAATCAGGTATCTAGCAATAATTCACCCTCTTTCTGTTTCTTGAAAGAAAATTTCTCCAAAATGGAAATAATGATTGCCATTCATTAGGGTTTCAGTAACTCACCTCAGTAAGCTCACAGGCAGAAATGTCCAAAATATCATCAGCACCTACTTCTTTGGCCTGCACAAAACATAGGCATGTGGGTTTGGATCAGAAACAGTGCACTGTGACAGTAGGATGTTGCTATAAAAAGGTTCACTGCTGATACTTATAATCTCTAACATAAACAAATGTGGGGGCGTTGCAATGCAGTTACACTAGAAACTCACCAAGCAAAGCTGGTACTCAAGTCGTTTCTTAGAATCTTCACTGGGTTTCTTCTTTTTGGAGAACAGAAACATCCTGAGGCCAGTGAGATTCTGTTTGTCTAGTTAAAACCCCACAACATCCACAAAAGTCACTGGATGTTAGCGTGACACTTGACTGACCGTGGTGTTGATAACACCAAGAAACAAAGTGGGACAGAATGGACAAATTCAAGTAGGGCAAGAAACACAGAAGTAAAAATACAAATGATAATCACTCGATATTCATAAGACTTTACAAGTGCCCCATTTTCATTAGAATTTGATGGATATCGAAAACAGAGAGAGCAACATTAACGATATAAATAAAAGGACATACCTTACACGAAATGAAGAATATATGCGAATAACCGTCAGTGCGATAGCTAAAGTATTTGATCAAAACATGGGCTCCTTGAAATATTTCAATATCAATTTACTGCCCCTTGTTACCTTGTATACTCCCTCCCTCTCTGGCAGTACACACACAGACACACACAACAGGAACAACTTCTCGGATGTTGTGAATGACGTAATGCGTCGCCGCAGTGTGAAAGGTTGCTCAGCTCTCGCGATACTTCGTGGCCTTTATATCCCTGGCGCAACACGCTATCGGCCTTTTCCTTTTTCACATTGGCGGTGAAGGTGCAACAGTTCTCGGTCGTCCCGAATTCGGGTTCATCCGACACCCTCACCAATTCAAATTGAACTGAGCTCAACTTCGTCTGGTTCACCATGCCTCCTAAATTCGACCCCACTGAGATTAAAGTCGGTATGTTTGTGGAATACGGTAACCCTTTGACGGATTTCTGATTGTGTGTGAGCGGCCATGCCTGCGCGCTGGCCTCTCGCGTGCTGGTCTTAATAAATTAGTTACCGAACCATATAACTTAGTGAAAGCATTTAAACTAAATATTTGGATGTACAACGTGTAACTTAACTGCGAGGCGTGAATTTCAAATGCTATCCATAGCGTTTTAGGAATGCTAACGGTAGCTACTAGTCCGTGCACGCGGAGTTTTGAACGATTAGATATGGCGTTTTGAAATGGGTGAAATTCACGGATGAACGGCTTTTTAACAGGATAATGGGAATATGTATGCCAGTTTAAAGGCTAAACATTAATTTAACATTTGATTTGGCGTTTTTATTTATTGAAAGAAATTTTGCAAATTTGTTTCTACCAATCAACAACTATGTAGATTTGCACTATTTAGGGAAGGATTACAACTAATTTACATAAATTATAAATTACAATGCATACCTCAGGGTTAGGCTGGGAACTGAGTATTAACCCTTTTGTCTTCTGTGATGTCTGATGGAACTAAGACATCTTTCCTGTGTTAGTATCTGATGGTGGCTCTTCATGCCATCCTCAGATCACCACAGCATGTGTGCCATAATAGGATTTTACTGTTGACCCCAACTAGAACGAATGCTATAAAGACTAGATTGAATTGATACCACACATTCCTGTGTTTCACTTGTGTAGTATGCTCTGGCGACCATTGAGTAATCGTTTAAATTTAAATTATCTTTGGACAGCTTTTAGAAATATAGGGTCACACTGTTATCGGAGCATCTGTTTGATGTTCTGTGGTGAAAGAGTATTCCAGTTGTCTGTGTATTTGCATGCATTTATTTAAAACACACTAAGGTGCTTTTTTTTTCCCCCCTCCAGTGTACATGAGATGCACAGGTGGAGAGGTCGGTGCCACTTCCTCGCTGGCCCCCAAAATCGGACCTTTGGGTCTTGTAAGTATCTAAGTTTGGTCCGTAGCGTTTATTGTCCTGCTCTATATCATAAAGCAGCCTCCCGCCACTGTGCAAGTCTATTAAGTGTCTTTGTACAATCCAGTGGAGGCTCATAGTGACCCAGCTCTAGGAAGCAGGGCGGCCCCAATCTAATGGGCAACTCTGTGCCGAAAGGCCTGGAACAAACCACTCTCGTCACAGAACATTGCTTCTCTTACATGCTGTATGTTCATCTTTAATTCTCTTTCCCTCAGTCCCCTAAAAAGGTGGGTGATGACATTGCAAAGGCCACCGGTGACTGGAAGGGTCTGCGAATCACTGTGAAGCTGACCATCCAGAACAGGCAAGCAGCGGTAAGCCCTTGAAGTCTTTCAGTCTGTATACTGGCTCTTGAGGTCATCTAGCCTTTAGACGCTTACAGGTTTTGTTGTTGCTCCAGATTGAGGTGGTGCCATCAGCCTCTGCCCTCATCATCAAGGCACTGAAAGAACCTCCCCGTGACAGGAAGAAGGTCAAGAACAGTAAGTAGCTTTTACTCCACCTCAATACACATTGGAGGAATTTTCTTTGTGTGTTCTGACCTTTCGTGGTTATTGCAAGCCTCCCGCCACTGTGCAAGTCTGTGAAAGTGACTGTGTTCTGTCCAGAGGAGGCTTATAGTGACCCAGCTCTAGGAAGCAGGGCTGCCCAACTTAATGGGTAACTCTGTGCCGAAAGGCCTGGAACAAGTTTTGTTGCATTTCTTGATCAAAGTAAACATTTGTTTTGCCTTTCAAATAAGTGCTGTTCTTTTGTGTGTATATATATATGTATGTATATATATATATATATATTATTATTTTTAAGTATTCAAAGAATCCTGATTGCAAGTATTGCAGTTTCCACAAATACCAAGCAGCACAATCGTTTTATTCTAAGTTTCTTGAGCACCGAATCAGCATATTAAAAAGATTTCTGAAGGCTCGTGTGACCCTGAAGTCAGGAGAAATGCTGAAAATTCAGCTTTGCAATTATTAACAATTACATTTTTAAAATAGTTTTTAAATTGTATTTCATACAGTTTGATGAAATAAATGCATTTGTGAGCATAAGACTTGTGCTTAAACCATTCTCATTGACCCCAAACTTTTTAATGGTTGTAGATTGGTATTAGTTTATAATTAACATTCTATATCTGATGTTTGTGTCTTTCCTCTTTTAGTTAAGCACTCTGGAAGTGTCACTTTCGATGAGATCGTCAACGTTGCCCGTGTCATGAGGCCACGATCTATTGCCAGGGAACTTTCTGGTTTGTATTTATTGTTACCTAATGCTTAATGTATTTGTCTCGGAGCAATATTTATCGATCAGCCTTCCGCCACTGTGCTTGTCTGTTAAAGTGACAATGTACTGTCCAAAGGAGGCTGATAATAATCCAACTTTAGGAGGTAGGGCTGCTCAAATCCGTGGCTAACCCTGCGCCAAAAGGCCTGGAACATGTTATAACTAGGCATTAATGAGTTTTTATTAGATGATGGTACAAAGTGATCTTGTCCTTTGCTTCTCAGGTACCATCAAGGAGATTCTTGGCACAGCTCAGTCTGTGGGCTGCACCATTGATGGTCGCCCTCCCCATGATGTCATTGATGACATCAACAGTGGCAGAATTGAGTGCCCAGCTGTAAGTACTGAATGCCATTTATGATTTGGATTTTTAAGCATTTTAAATGTTTTTGCCTGTTTTAACTGGACTTTTTCTTTCTTGCAGGAGTAAAATGAGGATTGAAGACAAATAAAACTGATAAAAGTCCAAGTGTTGTGATTTGTGTCATGATCTCTGGCATTTGATTCTCATCTAGGGCCTTAGCAAACTTCCAAAGGAAGACTTAATTTATTAAAATTATAACTTGATTAAAAACAACTGAATTGACTCAGAAAAACACAATGAAATATAAATTCAGTTAAGTTCAAATTCAGAATTTGTAATTATAGACCAGTGTTTTCCAACCCTGTTCCTGGAGGCACACCAACACTACACATTTTCCAACTCTTCCTAATCGGATACACCTGATTCAACTTATTAGCTCATTTGTAGAGACTGCAAGACCTAAAAATGTATGGGTCAGATAAGGCAGTGGTTCTCAACCCTGTCCTGGGGACCCCCCACCACTGCACATTTATGTCTCCTTCATAAGACACACCCAATTCAACTCTTGCAGTCTCTACTAATTAGCTGATGACTTAATTCAGGGGTGTTAGATGAGGGAGACATGCAAAATGTGCAGTGGTGAGGGGTCCCCAGGACAGGTTTGAGAACCACTAAGATAAGGGAGACATCAAAAATGTGCACTGTTGGTATGCCTCCAGGAGCAGGGTTGGGAAACACTGGTATAGACTATATTTAGTCCGTGACCTATTTTGAAGATGCAAATGCAGACTTAAAGGGATTGTTCACCCAAAAATGAAAATTGTCATTTACTCACCTTCAAGTTGTTCCAAACCTGTGTAAATTTCTTTGTTCTGCTGTTGACTACCATAGAAGGAAAAAATGGTAGTATAGTCAGTGGGGGTGAGATCTGCTTGGTTACAAACATTCTTCCAAGTATCTTCCCTTGTGTACAGCAGTTCAATGGAATTTACATAGATTTGGAACAACTTAAAGGTGAGTAAATGACACACAATTTTGGGGTGAATTATCCCTTTAAGACAGCATATGAATATTAAGCTGGATGACATGCATATAAATTGAGGACAAAAACTATGAAAATGACAATTTATTTGAAAAATAGCAACATGTTCTCAAATATCCCCGAGTTGTAAACCAAAAGTATCTAAGCTTAGGTATGTGTTGCTGCCCTGGAACAAAAGCTGGTTTTAAAATAAGGGGGGAAACTACCATGGTAGAAGTGTTGCATCAAAGTGTTTTATAAATACTTCAAGCTGCTCCCTTTTTATTTTATTATCCCAAATTGATAGCCAACACATTTTTCCATTTCTTAACCCCATTAACAGTGTTTATGTGCTCTCAAACTATGGACACTACTGTGTTATATGTAACTAAACTGAATTTGAATAATGTGCAGTTTATCTAAAAGATACCTCACTGTATTCAAAGGAGCTCTCTGCAGGAATGTTGCCACAGTTGTTCAATATCATAAAGAGAAGCATTGAATTGAGCAAGAGGTTTGTCCAGACCACATATCACCCATCCCACCATTAAAGTGGAAACTACCATCATTTGCCATGGTTGATAGAAACCAGGGCTGACTGACCAAATAAAACAATCCTGCTTCTCAGTTCTCCACATCCTCTTCCTCTCCTTCATTCTCTCCCTCCTGCTCATCATCCATGTGCTCGTCTTCCTCTTCATCTCTACTCTTGTCATTCTCATCTATGCTGTTCTTCTTCTCCTTGTCCTTTCGTTTTTGCTCAGATGCTTCCTTCTTGCCTTTCTGACCTTTCTTGTATGCTGTTAAAAACAAAAGCACAACGTCATCAACTCAAAACTGGTTATACATCTGATGCTTTTATGAAAACACGTATCTCAATAGACCACAACCCTTCTGGTCCATACAGAATTTACCTTCAAGTGCTTCCCGCAAGGGTTGCAAGAAACGCTCGAACTCCATCTCCTCCATAGCTGACATCACATCTCCAGCGTTGAGGGTCTTCCTTTTTGCTTTCATAGCAAAATTGTTTGCACTGGTGTCAACAAAGCAGTGGAGATTAATATGGGTAGGTTGTCAGAGTGGAATTTCTCAAGCAAAACTAAACTTCTGACTTACCAAGATGTTGCGTAGAGAACGAAAACACTGGCTGCTTGAGATATCGCTCTTCTTGCCTCCTTGGACACGTTTACTCCGTCTGGCAACTAAAGACGGAAGATAAGTTGACTAAATACATACAATATAATTGACTGCAGTGGCGTTTCGGTAAGAGACAACTCACTGGACACATTTATATGGTTTTCACTTAAACTGCTTTTCGGCTATATAAAGACAGCACTGAAATAAGTACTAGATGACTTACTGCCTCCTTTATAATCCGCGTGATGACAGCATTAGGAAGATTGAGGTCCTCTGGTCTCTCGGCCATTACACTTAATATACACTTAAATGAGATGCAACACGACGATGTAATCTTGTTTGTTTTAGATTTGTGTCGATTAAAATGCGTGATCAGATGTCAAACTGAACAACTGCACAACCGCGAAAACTTTGTGTTAGCTTAGCCGTCTAACTTATCTGAGGGTGAACTGACACCAGATACAGTCGATTTAAGTGCGCGGAATAACAAACTTCGTTACCTTTCTTGCACATGCGTTAGATGTGTAATTAGATTATTTATCTGCAAGTCAATTCTCTATGGAACAGGTGAATCTGGACAAAAGCTAGTGTGCTTCACTGTTTTTCAGCCCGCTTGATCATCCAAACCCATGCGGTAACCTTTCACCTCTCACCGCTCAGGCCCGCCAATCAATACAGACGTTCAGTCATGACGTCAATTTGTAGGCTAACCCGAAATAAACGCCAGATTGAGATTTATACGTGCGGTTGCACATTAAGTGACGACGCTTTCACGTTTTTTATAACATAAATTAGACAGATAGCCTTACTTGTGAATTTCGAAGGTGCTTTATTATTATTATTTTTTAAATGTAAGTTGTTAACAGGTCACATCCTGGTAGTAGTTGTAGTCCTGTCAGGGTGTAGGCTAGTCTATTATTTTAGTTAGCAACATTTGTTCCCGAAAAAAAGCCCAATAGCTTATACGCAGACCTTATTATAGTCATAAATTAAAAATGTCTTTTCTAAAAAAAAAAATATCAAAGTGAAACGAAACGAGGGGGAAAAAATACAGTTTTGCTGTTTTAGTATTTGATTTAGTGTTGTTTTTGGGCCACTCTCCAGCCCCATTTAGATGGCAATTTAATAAACAGCTGTTTATCTGCACCTCAGATCGTGTGAAGTATAGCTTAAACTCTACGTCAGAATGGACCTCTGAACAATCAGAACTTTCCCCCCCAATTCTGCCTTTTGCTCATCTTATCGCAAAACAAGTCTAAATGAATAATGTGTTTATTTTCATATTAGCGGGACTTTACACGGAATGTATATTGTAGCAATTTCATGGTCTTGTAAGCGCGTTCAGAGCAGTGTTAATGTTCTCAAATCATCTCCATTTATAGCATATGTTTCAAGTGTTTGAAAGTACTGCTTGCGTGAGAATGAATGTCAAACATGATGCACTGCCTCGCTGGACCAGAAGAAAATACTGGAATAGGCTAATGTTACTACTTCAAACGTTTTTTCCTCTTCTTTCTTTTTTTCCATAGCATCACATTTTCCTGATTTACCTAAACTGAGCAAAGGTAGGGGAGAGCGGGGCACAAAGTAACACTTTTTGACTTTCTCAGTTTGGGTAAATTAACTTGGGGTTCAGAGTATTTTTTTTTTTTCCCCACAATAATTTCACACATGTCCAGAACAATTGTGTGGTTTTGTTTCATTAATACAGTGTATACTTTATTCTTGATTTACCCCGAAAAAATGGAAGTGAAATGCGACAACATGCCCCATAGGTGGGGTACATTGTAACATGACCATACAACAGCTTAAAATGTTATCTGATCTAATCAAAGAAACTAAAATATTTTCTCATGGTTTCTCAATAGAATTCATAAAAGTACAGAATAGAATAGCATAGTTAATATTTACAATGTGCCCTAATAGGGGCACATTGTAACGCAGTGTTTCAACGTGTTCGTGTCTTCTGCAGGTTAGATCAGCATTAAATAACTACCTCAACTGTTAAATAACAGATATAAGATTAAAATAATATTAGATTTGTTTAATTTTAAATAAACACAAAAAATAGAGATGAAAAAAATAACTTGAGTAAGAAATCTAATTTTTGCTATGGTTAAATAAATGTTCAGTGATATCTTCCAAAGATTTTTTAATTTTGGCACAATTTTTTCTCGATATAATGTTGATATGGCAACTAGTAAATACACTAAGTTTCATCATGCTGGCATGTGTGGAAAGTTTTAAACCATGTGTGTTACAACTAACCCTGTGTTACTTTGTGCCCCGTGCTCCCCTAATCTGTATATTTATTTTGTTACTGTTATTTTGTTATACTGTTACACATTATTAATAGTGAGGCTTTATAATGGAATATGAAATGAAGGGTTTATTTTGTGTGTATAAAGTGAATAAAGGCAGAAAAGTCTCGTCTCCGTGTGTGGTCCCCCCAAATAGTAGTTTAGGATTTATAACAAATTGCATGTGGGTTTTTCCATAACGAATTCAATCTACACAGACCCATAAAAATGAACTGCTGGTGGGCGTGGCTTTTTTCTTTCTTTCTTTTTTTACATCTTCATCACGCTTTATTGTTTGCCATGCAATTGTGTCAAGTTCAACCTCATTTGTGGTAAATGGCAAAGACTTTCCATGACCGTTTTTTCCCCTCTTTCTTTGATGCTCATCAAATGTCTTGAGGTTAGCTTCATTAGCTCATAAAGCAATTATAGAGATTGGTAAAGTTTCATTCTTTCTCTTCACCCTCTGATGTCATTCAGATGTTCACTTTAAGTGTATAATATGAGTGAATATGTCTTTGTCTGAATATGACTTCAGTTTGCCATAGCATAGCCTGTGAACTGTAAGAACATGTTTTGATTGATTATAGGATAAACCTGGCTTTATAATAGGGAGCTATTTCAATCTAATGTATGGAAATGTATTTGATATAACCTCAAATGGGGTAAAAGTCTTATTTTTCAATAACTCAAATAACACAACTCATACATTTAAATTAGCCACAGTATGGAAAGAGAGTCTGACTCTGAAGTATTCTTTTTACATGGCCGTCTCTCTTTGTCAATGGAAAAGCATTAGATAGACCTGAAAGGCATTTATTAGGACTGATAATTTGTGGATGCAATGCCATGGTATCATGGCGGTAGTGTATGATAGCAACACCAGGTGTCACTACTAATACTGATAATTCTGGAGGATTTTAAAGGCAGCTGTGTTACTGTACATCGCTTTCCCTCTCTCTTATAATTAAGAC
>RJVU01073043.1:9629722-9662935 GCA_003731715.1 Anabarilius grahami
TGTGTATCATATATATATATATAATTTTATTTTATTATTTTTATTATTACTATTTTGCTTAGGGCAGTGCAGGAGGACTCCCATGCATGCACTCAATGGGAAAATGCTGATTGTTAAATTACTTTATTTTCACAATAATTAAAGATGGCAAGAAACAGAAGTTGCAATAATCGTTTCTTCCCTATTGTGATGTATATCCAAATCAAATGCATTCCTGAACAAGAAAAAATGTAGGGCAGGACTTAATTTTGTCAATCAAGAATTGATTATGTAACTGTCGTAGGCCAGTAAGAGCTGTGCGTGTAAACCTCACTCCCCTGATCTCAAGAGGCAGTATAGCGAATGCTGCTAAAGACTGCAGCCTTTAGTCTCCTTGTTAGAGTGCCAGACTCCCATGCCGGCAGACCCGGATTCGAGTCCTGCTTAGAGCGGGCAGTTCGAATAGGAGGGGTTACAATTGGATTGTTGGATCATTATGGTTTGCTATTGCTGTGATCTCATGTGAGTGACAGGCTGTTGCACCCTTGCACCAGTAAACACATTATCAGAGAAAAAAAAATTGTTGTAAGAGGGAGAGGAAGTTATTTTGATTAAAGATTATGAGGGCACATTTATAATAAATACTCCATAAGAAAAATAATTCATGAAAAATTATGAAATGTCAATTTTGATTTCATGTTAATTTTAAAGTAAAGTCAATGTGTTACCTCCATAGCAATAGTCCTTCAGTTTCAAGCTATAAACAAAACAGCAGTATTGCAACTTTTGAAAATCTATTTTATGTGACATGGAGACTATAGAAGTCAATGTTATTTCTATTCAAATATATATACAGTGGGTACGGAAAGTATTCAGACCCCCTTACATTTTTCACTCTTTGTTATATTGCAGCCATTTGCTAAAATCATTTAAGTCAATTTTTTTTCCTCATTAATATACACACAGCACCCCATATTGACAGAAAAACACAGAATTGTTGACATTTTTGCAGATTTATTAAAAAAGAAAAACTGAAATATCACATGGTCCTAAGTATTCAGACCCTTTGCTGTGACACTCATATATTTAACTCAGGTGCTGTCCATTTCTTCTGATCATCCTTGAGATGGTTCTACACCTTCATTTGAGTCCAGCTGTGTTTGATTATACTGATTGGACTTGATTAGGAAAGCCACACACCTGTCTATATAAGACCTTACAACTCACAGTGCATGTCAGAGCAAATGAGAATCATGAGGTCAAAGGAACTGCCTGAAGAGCTCAGAGACAGAATTGTGGCAAGGCACAGATCTGGCCACGGTTACAAAAAAATTTCTGCTGCACTTAAGGTTCCTAAGAGCACAGTGGCCTCCATAATCCTTAAATGGAAGACGTTTGGGACGACCAGAACCCTTCTTAGAGCTAGCCGTCCGGCCAAACTGAGCTATCGGGGTATAGCTCAGTCAAGATCACTGTGGCTGAGCTCCAGAGATGCAGTCGGAAGATGGGAGAAAGTTGTAGAAAGTCAACCATCACTGGAGCCCTCCACCAGTTGGGGCTTTATGGCAGAGTGGCCCGACAGAAGCCTCTCCTCAGTGCAAGACACATGAAGGACAAGACACCATCTTGGAGTCCTTCAGGTGTATTTTAGCAAACTCCATGCAGGCTTTCATGTGTCTTGCACTGAGGAGAGGCTTCCGTCAGGCCACTCTGCCATAAAGCCCCGACTGGTGATGGTTGACTTTCTACAACTTTCTCCCATCTCCCGACTGCATCTCTGGAGCTCAGCCACAGTGATCTTTGGGTTCTTCTTTACCTCTCTCACCAAAGCTCTTCTCCCCCTATATCTCAGTTTGGCCGGACGGCCAGCTCTAGGAAGGGTTCTGGTTGTCCCTAACATCTTCCATTTAAGGATTATGGAGGCCACTGTGCTCGTAGGAATCTTAAGTGCAGCAGAAATTTGTTTGTAACCTTGGCCAGATCTGTGCCTTGCCACAATTCTGTCTCTGAGCTCTTCATGCAGTTCCTTTGACCTCATGATTCTCATTTTCTCTGACATGCACTGTGAGTTGTAAGGTCTTATATAGACAGGTGTGTGTCTTTCCTAATCAAGTCCAATCAGTATAATCAAACACAGCTGGACTCAAATGAAGGTGTAGAACCATCTCAAGGATGATCAGAAGAAATGGACAGCACCTGAGTTAAATATATGAGTGTCACAGCAAAGGGTCTGAATACTTAGGACCATGTGATATTTCAGTTTTTCTTTTTTAATAAATCTGCAAAAATGTCAACAATTCTGTGTTTTTCTGTCAATATGGGGTGCTGTGTGTACATTAATGAGGAAAAAAAATTAACTTAAATGATTTTAGCAAATGGCTGCAATATAACAATGAGTGAAACATTTAAGGGGGTCTGAATACTTTCCGTACCCACTGTATATTATGCAGAGTTCTTTTTTTAGTTCTTCTTTTATGATATTTTCATGACTGTAGCATTTGACTAGGATGATCAATTTTCCGCTAGAAATAATGCATTTTATTTCCATATGAGCTTTAAGACAGCAGTATAATATCTCATGGGACTTCATAAAAATTCAAAAGTAAAAGATAGTTCTCAACTATTTAACTGTAATTTCTAACTCCAAGTAGAGTGTTTTTTGTGTAGTGGAAGGAATGTAAGGAACAGAGATGAAAGTGCTGTTTTGTTTTTTAAGGGTGGTGTGTAATTTTTGCCATTGTTTTTAACAAGTTGATCATGACTTCATTTAAGAGTCTTTAGGAGTTTCATAAAATTTGTAAAAATAAATGACTAAATTAAATCCATTTTAGAATCTGGATTCCACAATGGAACCCATTGTCCCATAATTCAGATGACTAATACAGTGATATTACTTTGACAAAAATAGAGAAGTGTATAAGCTTGGTAAGATGTAGACATAATTAGGGATTTGAGACCACAAAATTGTTGTTTTAATTAAATGGAAATTTCCAACAAGAAAATAAAAGTTAATGACAAGTATAGTTGAGCTATGCAAAAACAATAATTTCAATTCACTCAGCTTCTCAAATGTTTTCTTGAAAAGTGTGTTACCATGAGAGCATGTGTCAAACCCCTTTACAACCCATTTTTGTTAAAAAAAGAAAAAGAAAAATCACTTTTCACTAAGTCCAAAGGCCATCACTTATAATGACAATAACGCCTAGTCACATGCTTCAGGTCAGAGTTCCTAAGGAAGGATAGGAAGTCTGAGTTGCCCAGTCTCATTTGTTTCCTCTCAAGGTTCAACCAAAAATTTTTGAATAGAAACAGGATTCGTCCACCAGCCCACTTCAATAGATGTTCTCAGGAAAGGCCACAACCAACAGAACACATAAATACTGCCGTCACCGTCTGGACATTTGTCTGTTTCTGCTTGAATATGGACAGACATCTCTCAAAAGGTCACCCAAAGACTCATGGTTTCTTGCATCAATGCGCTGTACTTTGAATCTTCATATATGATTGAAATATATGGCACGTCACCACATACTTTCATCTTAAATGAATGTGACCTTATAGCACCATTTTGATTGGCTTTCATGTATGCAAGTCAAGATAATCAAGTCAGTAAAATGACAAACATGTCCCTGTTATGGACAGCCAGCCAAATCTGTTTACTTTCAGTACACTTTCAGGGATAAGATGGACGTGTGAACTCTTTGAAAATGATTTGTGCGTTTTGTGCTTGTGTAACTGGATGCTCGTCTTACTCACTGTTTGTTTGGACCTGCGTTTCATTATGCATTTTTCCTCAGCCATCTGTTACAGTTTTGTTGTATCTGTTCTTTATTTGACAAAGAACACAGTACAAAACATTTCTCTTGACCACCACAATTATTTTCATTGAGTCTGTAATCATTCAAAATACATGAAAACTCAATCCATGGAGACTTTAAAAAGATCATAAACATTTGCGTTTTTTATTATATTATAAAAATCTGCATTCTTTTTCCATGTGGGAAAAAGTGTTTTCGTGAGTGGAAACAATCTTTTCATGATTACAACTGAACTTTTTGCATACCTTTATGCAAACTGTAAATAGCATAAAAGCATAAAAGAGACAATTGCATGCTTGACAGTCTGTAGACAAGTTGTAATCCATAACTGTGATAACTTTCATTTGTATTGCTTTGTGATATGCTTGTGGGCAAGGTACAAGGTACACTCTTAAAGTCAGTCATTTTTCCTCATTAAACTTTTACACATAAAGAAATGAACAGCACTTATCAGTGGCCTAATAAAAAAAATAAAAATAATCATGGCTAACTGCTAAAAGCACAAGTATATAATGGAATTGTTTTAACAAAATCTACTGCTTTTGCATATTTCTGGATGCATGCTGTTTGGTATCAGTTCAAAATGATCACCATAAGGACTGTTAACATTTTTCTAATAATACATTTTTCCATTGATGGACTTAGTTTTCTGCACAAATAAAAACTTTTATTGCAGTCTGAGTTTCGTGCTGTCATAACAACATATTTTAGCTTCCAAAAGCAGAACCAAAACATTCCCTGCAAGTTGCCATCAACAGTTACCTCAGCCTCGCCTCTAATCCTCCCTTAAGCAGGGACCTCATCTTAACCCATGCATCTGTTACACCTTATATCTACTGCACACCTGGAGATCTTGTCTTTCACAGAGGATAGTTGTGTTGTTGAAGGTTTGGGCAGTGTAGGAGTGGAGGAGGGTGGTGCTGCTCTCCCTACGGTTGTCAACACCTCGATTTTGAAAGAGTGAAGGAACTCAAACTGAATGAATAACAGACTCACGTGAGTGATGAGAAGTGAATGTCTGAATGAACCTCATTGAAACACACCTGTGGAGAACACCACCTTCACCTGTTTGAACTTCTGACCTATTTAGGAGGTTAAGGGGCCACATGCTGCAATGCAAGGGACAAGAAGCTCCATGCTGTAAGCTAAAACATATTCAATCCAGCTGACACACATTAATGGTTATGCAAGAAAAATCTTATGAAACAAATATCTCTCCACATGAAAGCTTTCAAACATACACACTATTTTTCCTGGTATTACACAGCTTTCTGGAATACTTGATTCTGATTGGTAAGTCACGCTGTATGTGGTGCACGGCATCAGGTGCATTCATGCAGTCTTGATTCTTGTCACTTTGGTCAGAGCAAGATGATTATGTACCTTCTATTTATTAACTACAAAAAATACAAGAACAAACAATGCACTGTAAGGCGGTGGCACGTCCTGATATTGCTGAGTTAGATGTGTTCCTGGGTCAACATATTTTGTTGATCCTGGAACAACATTCCAGTCTGAAAATTTAGTCTTAACCCTATTCCTACCCTTAAACCTAACCCTAACCATAAGTTATCCCAAAAATCATAGGGAAATGATAGATGAATAACACTGATGTAGAAGCACCAATACATGCTTTTAAGCCTAGGTGTGGTAGCCAAAGTGCACAATGAGGGCTCAGGAGTAGAAAAACAAAAACTGTATTTATTTATTTAAATAAACAAAACATGCAGGAGATCGCTGGAGAATAAATAACAGGAATTTAAGAGATCACATACCACACATGAACAAACAAGAACTGACAGGGAGTAACTGAAACACAGGACTTTAAATACACAGGGCAAACAAAGGAAACTAGACAAGACACAGGTGAAACTAATCAGTAACCACGTCAAATAACTAGGGAGTAATCAGGGACTAAACTGAAAGGCAATACAAGAAACAAAAGCACAAGCACAAAATGACAACTCTTACATAACTCCCCCCTCCCGGAAGGCGCATACTCGCACAATAACAGAGGGTCCAACAGTGGAGGGAGGGAAGAGGTTTAAGTGGTGGGCGAGGAGTTAGAGACAGATGAGACCTTAGAGAAGCTGACTGAGGAAAACACCACAGAGTAGAGGATGGAGCCATGGAGGAGATGATGGAGGGAGGAGCCAGAGAGTGACCCAGAGCTGAATCATTAGGACCAAGCGCGATGGCGGAACCAATGGAGGGTGGAGCCAGGAATCTGACCAACAGAGGTGGAGCCAAGAAAGGTGGAGACCCAGGCTGAGCTGAGGAGACGAACACCCCGGAGACTGACTCTGCTGGACTGGAGGGCCAAGTCTGCACTGCAGGCTCACGGGACCGAGGGGGAGACATGGGCTCGGAAGACTGAGACTAGGAGTGAGGAAAACAGTGGAGAGGAGGAGCCCGGTGGAGCCAAAGGGGTGGAGGGACGAGGCATAACTGAAAGCCCGGAAGTCCACGGTGAAACCAGGGTGATGCCTGACCAAGACAGATTTGGAGGGACGAGGGAAAACGGTGGAGCCTGAGGGATGACAGACCACGGTGGAGCCGAGGGAATGTAGAGCCAAGGGGGAGGGCAAAACTGAAGTCCGGGGCTCGGGAGGCCCGAGGAGTTGGGCAAGACCAGTGGTGATGAAAGAGACTTGGAGCTAGGCGGTACCAAAGGCGACAAAGGAGACTTGTAGCTGGGCGGGACAAATGGCGACGAAGGAGACTTGGAGCTAGGTGGGACCAATGGCGATGAAGGAGACTTGGAGCTAGGTGGACAAATGGTGACGAAGGAGACTTGGAGCTAGGCGGGACCAACGGCGACAAAGGAGACTTGGAGCTATGTGGGACAAATGGCAACAAAGGAGACTTGGAGCTAGGCGGGACCAACGGCGATGAAGGAGACTTGGAGCTAAGCGGGACCAATGGCGACGAAGGAGACTTGGAGCTTGGCAGGACCAACGGCGGCGAAGGAGACTTGGAGCTGGGCGGAAACAACGGCGACAAAGAAGACTTGGAGCTATGTGGGACAAATGGCAACAAAGGAGACTTGGAGCTAGGCGCGACCAACGGCGATGAAGGAGACTTGGAGCTAGGCGGGACCAACGGCGACGAAAGAGACTTGGAGCTTGGCAGGACCAACGGCGACAAAGGAAACTTGGAGCTATGTGGGACAAATGGCGACGAAGGAGACTTGGAGCTAGGTGGGACAAATGGCGACAAAGGAGACTTGGAGGCAGGCAGGACCAACGGCGATGAAGGAGACTTGGAGCTAGGCGGGACCAACAGCAATGAAGGAGTCTTGGAGGTAGGCGGGACAAATGTCGACGAAGGAGACTTGGAGCCAGCCTTGTGTTCTTTCTTTTCAAACAAATGCAACTGCCTTTCTCTTGGATTTCAGTGAAAATGACGTCAGAGGACTTTGGTAGTGATTTTACTGTAATATTTTGCAATAATGAACAACTGACTGCATATTATCCAACTTATTTAGTCATCAGTGCTTATTTATCTAATCCTTTATGCTTTCATAGGCTACTCAAGGAGGCTTGACTCCATAAATGTACCTTGGCTCAAAAATTTTGTGATCAATGTGGCAGTTTTGAAATGAAATGAAGCATTCTGTACAGACGTCATTTGAGAGATGTCTTTTTGCACAGCACTGGCAGTGGAAAAAGTGGGGATGCTCTGTACACATTGGGCACAGGGCTCATCAGAGGCAAACAAACAGAGGCGGCTCTGTGATGATGCATGAGCCTGTCAGAGAGCGCCCGGCACTGAATACAGACCAGCCAGTGTAGGGTCAGACGGAACCTGAACTTCTCTATCCATCACAAGCAGGTTATCATACATACACACTGAATCTTGTGTATGTGCATATGCTCAGACATACAAACACTCAATAAACTGACCTTTACTCTCTGAGTGCTGCAAGTGGAAATTGAAGGAATCTCCAAATATTCAGACAAGAATGTGCACACACAAACACAAGCACGTATGCAAACACAAAGGTTTGTTTGAGTTCCTGTTGAGTCTACTCGTTCTAGACCTAACATAGCTACTGTAACCCTTGCAAAATCTCAACTGCAAAAATAATTTATATCCACCGCTCTACGATTTCCCCCCGTCTGATTTATGAGCTCTGTGCATTCTTAAGCGAATCGTCAAATCCTGCAAACCGTCCCATGAATAACCCTGAGGTATCCTTGGTATCTGCTAGCAGTGTTTCTCACCATGCCTGGTATTGCATGCCAGTATTTTGAACCATTTCATTTGTTTTGTTTTTTGACTCATCAAGGGGTGAAACGTCTGTTTGATTATGTTGGCCTGAAAGTGGCATATTTCAGCTGCCCTCTGAACAATATCATAAAAGAGGTGTTATTGATACAAGGCAAGTTTGTGTTGAAAAACGGATGTATAGAGGAGAAAGATACATATTTGGAGAGTTAATATTGGCACTTGTGGTTTAGTTTTTTCCATCTCGGTTGTGTGTGTAGGGAATTATTTCCAGGAACGTAGTTTTAAAAGATGATGCTGCATTAAAAAGCAAAGCTAAACACATTAAGGGCACTCCGGTTCCCAGCAGTTTCTTTCTCACACACTTACCAACTGCAACTCTTAGTCACTTACTAAATGGAAATTTCATGTTTGATTTAGGCTTAAGGATGTACAAAACAATCCCACAAAGAGGTGTCAAGGTTACATTTTTATATTTTATTTAAAAGAAAAGAAGTCTACTATTAGGACCCTTAAGATTGTTTGCATTGTAACATCATTATTTTACCTCAGCTCATTATACCCCCAATTCTCATGAGTGTAATGGCAAATAGTCGTACTGTAACATAAAAAAAAATGATTTCACTGAATTGATTTTAATTGTTAAAACATTAAAACAGTTATTTACTGTATTTTTGTAGCCATTTTAATGACTGTATGATAAGAGTCACCGATAAAAAATAATGAGAAATACAATGTCAGATGCATTATAATGAGAATTGGGGAGTAAAATGTCATTTGCCAATGCCACAATGCAAAAAAGTTATCTAAGGTTCATAAGAAAAGATTATGTTTTCTTCATGTAAAATATCACTACTTTATGTTTTCGTTTTGGTTTTGAGTGAAATTTTCTTTTTCCACATTAAAAAAACATTTAAGGGATTAGTTCAGTGTTTTTGGGTATAAAAGCTTGTCTTTAGATGGATTTTTTTTTTTTCAATGATTTGTGATTCATACTGTTTTGAGATTGTTTTGGTTTCAGCAGATGAAGTTTCCAATGCTTTGCAGACTATGTGTGGCAACTCAAAAGTGTTACCATGGTATTAGTTTATTAGTTATTTCAATCTCTATTGCTTTTTACTTCTATTTTTAGGCAAGACTTTTATAATCCTGTCCTCAGCCAGACAGACAAATATATACACACTGATTTCCCACTGTGCAGTTTTGACATGCTTCTCTTGCTAATGTGCAGAGCTGCTGATCCCTCACTTGACTGCTTCCATGGCAAAGCAATGCAGATGATCTAGACATTGCTTGACAGAAGGTCAACGCACAGAAATGTATGTTTATATTTTTATTTTTCCCTCTTTTAGCATTCAGGATGGCCATCTGTTTTGTGTGACAACTAGTCATAGGGTGAATTAAGGTAATCTGGGAGATTGAGTAATATGGGTAACCCAAGATTTGATGTGCACATTTCTAGTTCACAGTTGGATTATCATGGAATTGAGGTCTCATTTGTTTGTCTGAAGTATTATGCTGACAATATCCCAAATTAACACTTACAATCTTAATCAACACTTTTTTTTTTTTTTGCAGTGATGACATAAAAGATCAATTTTTGTTCCCCTTTCAGTGAACAATTCTTAAAAGAACCATTTTTTCTTAGTGTGAAGAACATTTTAATCTAAAGAACCATTTTCCGCTATAAAGAACCTTTTGTGCAATAGAATGTTAAATGTTCTAAGGATGTTTTAAAGGTTCTTCATGATGGAACCATCAATGCCAATAAAGAACCTTTATTTTTAAGAGTATATTTGCACTCTTTGTATTTTTATCTTAAGATATTTTTATGTTTGTATGTGAACTTACTTATTTATTCTGTTATTTTGAGTAAAGCACTTTATTATGACTTGCATTGGACCAATAAGACAAAGAGAAAAATTATTAAAGGGATAATTTAAAATGTCATTTCCACCACAGAACAGCTAACAATGTGATGGAAAGTTCATGGTTTCAGAACAAAATTACAAAAATGACAGAATTCTCTTGTGATGCATGTATATACAAATTAAAGACAAATTAAAAACAAACTAGTCAGTTGAAAAAAAGTTTTTTTTAAAGGGATAGTTCACCTAATAAGTGGCTCACCTTCACATTATTCCAAACTTATTCGACTTTCTTTTCTCTGAGGAACACAATAGAAGATATTCTGAAGAGTGTCTCAACTGTCCCAGTCCATACAATAAAAGTTAATGGGGTCCAAAACAACACTGGACCCCACTGATTTTCATTGTACTAAAACAATAATAATAATACTATAAGACATATTTGAGAATATCTTCTATTGTGTTTCAAAACACATTCATACAGGTTACAGGGCATGAGGGTGAGTAGTTAAAGTGTTAGTTCACCCAAAAAGGAAAATTCTGTCATTAATTACTCACCCTCATGTCGTTCCAAACCCGTAAGACCTTTGTTCATCTTCAGAACACAAATTAAGATATTTTTAATGAAATCCGATGGCTCAGTGAGGCCTGCATTGCAAGCAAGACAATTAACACTTTCAATACCCAGAGAGCTACTAATAACATATTTAAAACAGTTCATGTGACTACAGTGGTTCAACCTTAATGTTATGAAGCAATGAGAAAAAAACAAAATAACGATTTTATTCAACAATATCTAGTGATGGGCGATTTCAAAACACTGCTTCATGAAGCTTGAAGCTTTACGAATCTTTTGTTTCGAATAAGTTGTTCGGAGGCTTCGTTACGTCATAAGTGATTTGAAATTTCGATGGTTCACCACTGGGGGGCGTGACTTTGGCAGTTTGATACGCGCTCCGAACCAATGATTCGAAGCTTCATGAAGCTGTGTTTTGAAATCGCCCATCACTAGATATTGTTGAATCTATCTCTTTTGGCGCACAAAAAGTATTCTCATCACTTCATACCATTAAGGTTGAACCACTGTAGTCACAAGAACTGTTTTAAATATATCTTTAGTTGCTTTCTGGGCATTTAAAAGTGTTAATTACCTTGCTGTCAATGCAGGCCTCACTGAGCCATCGGATTTTATGAAAAATATCTTAATTTGTGTTCCAAAGATGAATGAAGGTCTTACGTGTGTGGAACGGCATGAGGGTGAGTAATTAATGACAGAATTAACAGAATGAACTAACCCTTTAAGAGAAGAACTAGTGCCATGGATTTGTCAAATTCATACATGCTATCTACCACAGAACTATTATGTTATTATAGGAAATCTCAAAATCCCATGGTAATCATAAACTTGGGATTGACCAATATTCAGTTTCAACTTCCTTAAACGGTTTTCTGACCATTTGTTGGTCTCATAATTAATTGCGTATACAGCTCGAGCATTTGCGTCATGGTGCCTCAAATATGTCCGTACAGTATGTGTCCTAACTAAGATTCACCTGTTGAGTGCCTCATTGCACTTGTTTAAATTCATGCCGTATGACTCTATTATCAGTCATTACAGCCATTTGCTGCATATGCAGTGACTAATCTCTAATCACACTTCACCTCTGACCCTGTAGATGTCACATCAGTGCATCATCAGAGGAATGTAATTTCAGCTGCTCTCTTCTCCTCAAAGAAATGAATGAAAAGCTCCACACAGTGATATTTCCACAACGCCTACTCTTTCATACAGATGATTTTCCTTCTTATTTTCCTTCTCTCTTGCTCAGATTTTGTGAGTGGATGCAGTACGTCACTGAGCGGGCCGGCAGCTATGTGCCATGTGTGTGTGATGTCTCGCCGCCACTGCGGTGAGAGCGAGTGCCGTCTGACATACTGTCTGTGCTGTTTGCAGGGGAGGTGAGAGGGATTGCTGTGTGTGTGTGTGTCACTGGACTCTCCTCTGACGAAAATGTGCTAGACTACCTTTCCTGTATTTCATAACAGCCCAGACTAGTTCCTAATATCAGACATAAACACAATATTTTTTAGCAGCTCTACACTCTTAGAGAAAAAGTTCAATGGGTATATAGAAGACTCAATTTTAAAGAACCCTTTTATGCCAAAAAGTTTCTGTATAAGGAGAAATGTCTTAAATGATTACATAATACTTTCATGTTTAAAAGTGTATTTCATTTTTTATTCTAGTGATAAAGTATGTTTACAAGCTGTTTAATTTATAACATTTAAAATGAATTAAAACAAAATTAATTAAGTAAAACTACATTCATAAAATGATCCCATGATGGGAACTACTAGTTCTATAAAGAGAATTTTCTTCAAACAGTGCAGTTTTTATTTGCTAAAGTATGATATGGAGTATGATAATAATGGAAGTACATAGCAATAAAAGGGATAAAGGCAATATATAAACCAAAACATTTCAAATGTATATATTTTTCTTTGTGTGTATGTCTAAACTGGCCTGTCATATCTGTGTGTGTGTGTGTAAGTGTGTGTGTGTGTGTGTGCGCGCACGTTTTTGTGACATATCAGGACACAAATGTGTATAATGACATGGGTATGACATAGGTATTACAAGGAGAGGGTGACATATGAGGACATTCCCCATGTCCCCACTTTTCAAAAGGCTTATAAATCATACAGAATGAGTTTTTGTGAGAAAGTAAAAGTGTGCACAGTTTCCTGTGATGGTTAGGTTTAGGGTAGGGGGTAGTGTAGGGGGATAGAAAATACGGTTTGTACAGTATAAAAACCATTACGCCAATGGAATGTCCCCACAATTCACAAAAACGAACATGTGTGTGTGTGTGATGTCAGAGGGGGCTGTGCACAGCTGTCTATAAAAGTGGCAGTCACTAAGAGAATCGAGTTGAGCACAGCTTTACAGTTTTATTGCAATTCTTAAACAGACTTTAAGGGGCGAGTTAAGATTGCCACCTAACTAAATTCTTTTTGAACTGACAGATGCAGAGGAACGCAAACATTTTGGATAAAACTATGTCACCTCTAAGGAGCATACTAAGGCAAGGACATTTTTTCACACTGGTGCTGCTGTCATGGGCAGCTGTGGAGGTGAGTTTTTGTGCTCTATTTGAAGGTTTGACCTGATAGTGTACCATTATACACTCATTATCTGACATCCAGGTTGACTTTAAGTACATTAAAAAAATAAGTGTTACTGCTCTTCCATAAACTTATTTCAGATCTGATCAATAATTTAAATAAAAACGTTTAATCCTTTATTAATTTTCACTTCATGTAATATGAACTGGTATAAAATTGCTTAGTCTCAATGTCAGTTTTCGGTTGCAGATAAAAGCTTCTATTACATTAAGCATATTAGTATAGGGAGTAACAAGGCATTGAACCCACTTTTTCGCTTGATTTGTGTCAGGTTTTGGCTCACAGAGCCAGTACTATTTTTGTACGTGGTCTAATATAGAGGCTGCATGAATTTATAATGTAGTGGCTAAAGAGGGTAGCCTACTGCAATAAATTACCTGCTTCATTGCATAACTATGGCATTTTAAACTCTTTCTTAAATTCTTAAGTGAAAGCAACTTATTATCTCTTGATTTATGGAATGGAAGAGGGGAAACGTCTCATATAAGCTAGTGTATTCTAACATCAGTCCTTACTTGTTTCCTTCTGTGCTTTCTCAGGTGCAGGGTGGCTGTCCATCGAAATGCCCTTGCCCTTCATCTCCTCCATCGTGTCCTGCTGGTATCAGTTCGGTTCTTGACCCATGTGGGTGCTGTCGGGTCTGTGCCAGGCAGTTTAACCAAGACTGCAGCCCTACTGAGCCCTGCGACCACATCAAAGGACTGCGCTGCCACCTAGGGGCCAAAGGAGACCCTGATAAAGGCTTGTGTAGAGGTAAGAGGAATAAGGAATCAGACAGTGTTGTTATTGCCAACTAAAACTATTAAAAATCGTTTTAACTATTTGAAATAAAGTTTAAATAAAATGAAAAGTTTGATGGAAAATGTAAACGTAAAATAAAAAACTGAGTTAAATATGTTCAAGCTGATATAGTAAAACTGAAATAAAAATAAAGTTAAAAACAAATATAAAAAACAGAAACAAATAAAAATGACCAAAACTTAAACTAAAATGAAACTTTAAAAATAAAAGCACATTCAAAATATTAATAAATGTTATAATAGTATATAAATAAAATAACACTGGCTTAAAATTTGTATCTTATTTTACCGTATATAATATTTAAAGGGTTAGTTCACCCAAAAATGAAAATAATGTCATTAAGTACTCACCCACATGTCATTCCACACCCGTAAGACCTTTGTTCTTCTTTGGAACACAAATTAAGATATTTTTGATGAAATACAATGGCGCGGTGCGGCCTCTATTGCCAGCAATGTCACCGAACCTCTCAAGATCCAGAAAGGTACTCAAAACATATTTAAAACAGTTCATACAGTGGTTCTACCTTAATATTATAAAGTGACATTAATACTTTTTGTGCGTCAAAATAACAACTTTTCAACGATATCTAGTGACGGCAGATTTCAAAACACTGCTTCGAAGCTTTACAAATCTTTTGTTTTGAATCAGTGATTTGGATTGCGTATCAAACTGCTGAAATCACGTGACTTTGGTGCACCGAACAACTGATTTACATTGCACTGAAAAACATCTTAAAAGAGCCTAAACTGATTTACTGGTCTTAACTGGTTTAAACTGGTCCCCTAGCTTGGCCAAGCTGAAAAGTACCCATAAACCCCTCTAAAACCAGACCAGGCTAAGAAAACCAGCATAGGCCTACCATTTTAGCCTGGTTTAAAATGATTTTTCAACAGGCTTATTAACCCATAATTGTATAATAATAATAATAAACAAAAAATATGCACTATTGTTTAATATTTATCAAAGATGAATATGGCACTTATAATTGTCATGCTAATTAAGCAGTATTATTGTTAATTCTGATATCTAGCTGAGGCTCAAGGTCGCCCATGTGAGCTGGATGGACGGGTCTATCAACACGGCGAGGACTTTCAGCCAACTTGCGAGCATCAGTGCACATGTGTTGATGGAGTAGTCGGCTGCATCCCACTGTGCCCACACCGCATTTCTCTACCCGACTGGCCCTGTTCCCGCCGCCGCCTCACCAACCTGCCTGGCCGCTGCTGCCAGGAGTGGGTGTGTGATGATGACAACCGCATTGCTGAAGTGGATCCGCTGCCTGACGCACATCCACAAAAGCACACTTACCTCACAGGCAACGAGTTACTTGTAGCTCCATCTACTTCTTGGGATAGCAGTGCAGGAGCCCCTTATCAAGGTAGATGAATAACAATGATAAACTGATAAAAGAGACATAAACAGTAGGGGTGAATTCAGGGTGATTGGGACACTTTTTGCTATTGATATGACTTGGAAAAAAGTATCAACCTGAATTCACCCCTACATTTCTATTCAAAAGTATGCCAACAGAGCAGTGTTTCTCAACTTTCACTCACAGAAAAAAATGATTTATGGTTATAAACACTGGTTATTTTTTTTATGATTTTATAAGTTGCTCATAGTTTAGGAATTACAAGCTCAGTCAACATATTCTTATTTTACCTTTGCTTTTTCTTTAGAGTGGATTTCATCCTCTAAGTCCTATGCCATCCTTCCATCCACCTGCTTACTGCAGGTCACTGATTGGTCCCCATGCTCAGCCACCTGTGGAATGGGCGTGTCCAGCCGTGTAACCAATAGTAATCCTGAATGTAGGCTCGTCAGCGAAACTAGGCTCTGTCAGATACGAGAGTGTGGCGTCAACCTTACACCATCACACAAGGTATAGTGGCAGCTGTAGTCGGATCTGCAAAATGACGTAAATAATATAATATATAAACAATTCAAAAGTATACAAAAATAAAGTATTTAAAAATACTTTTATTTTTACCATTATTATTATTAATAATTATAATAATAAAAAAATATGTTTTGACACAGGAACNCAGAAACATAGTGTCGGCCCAGATCCGGCCCACATCTGGTAGATCACATCCGGATCTGGGCCGACACTATAGGGCTTTACCCACTGCGCTTAACCCTGGGTAATCGTTGTTCTAAACACTGCTTTTACTCCCGGGTAAAAGAACATTTCACACTTGTAATTCAGAAGCAGGGTTAGCACCGCTTTTTAGCCGGGGTTATAAAACCCTGCTCCGGAGCAGGTTTAGCGCCGCTTTTGCAGTGTGAAAGGATGAGGTGTTAGAATGTTACAGCAGGACGCTTGGCAACAGACAACCAATTGCGTGCCTCACATTTGTCTACTTTGGACAGTCACGGAAACACCGCGCGTTGTATATAAAGAGTAAATTCAGCGTTTGTGAGGAAAAATATCAAAGGCTGACAGAAAACATGACAATTTGTGTGAAGAAGAGACCGTTTCATTCTTACCTTTATAGTCCGAAATGCCCATTCAATATAAACTTGATAGTACAGTCGGCAGGATGTGCAATGCCAGAGCTATGTAAACAGGTCGCGTGCTGTGTTCATCCAATCAATAACACTGACACCGCAAATATGCAAATACGAACGTTAACCCAGTGTTTAAGGCAAGGCAAGGCAAGGCAATTTTATTTGTATAGCACATTTCATACACAATGGTAATTCAAAGTGCTTTACATACAGAATAATAATAAAAATAGAACATAAGGAATAGAAATAACATTAAAAACTGAGAATTTTGCTATCTGGATGGATGAGCTAGGAAGTCTTAGGGAGTTTTTTGTTGTTGTTGTTGTTGTCCGTCAGAGTGGATCTAAACGGATCTATCCATCAGAGCAGATCTGAATGGATCTTCCTCACATGACAGGACTGCTACCTGTTAAGGCACTTCAAACTGATAAACAAAGTTTCAATCTCCCCTTTTGCCAAGATACCTCAAATTGCACCACACAGCCCTAATCCCCCTTCCGGAGATATCTTATCTATGCAATGCAGTTCAAATTTCCCCTTTGGAAAGTGTCCTGACTGTAATCCAGAGATATCTTAACCATGCACCACAGCTCAAATTTCCCCATGGTTTGTCCCCTTATCCAAATTTACCAAATTATAACCTAATCACAAATGCTTTCTTCCTAATTCTCCCAGCTCTTTCAACCAGACAGCAATATTTAAAATGCATTAAAAGTCAGAGTAACAAGATGATACATAAAAGATATAAAATACATTAAAAATGAAATAAAAACAGGAAAAGGAATTAAAAGAATAAAAAGATAATACGTACAAAATAAAATGCAAACAGTTCGGACATAGCACAGAGCTCAATCAGCAAATGATAAAAAAGATGTGTTTTGAGTCTGGATTTGAATGTGGCTACTGTTGGAGCACACCTGATCTCTTCTGGAAGCTGGTTCCAGCTGCGGCTGGCGTAACAGCTAAAAGAAGACTCTCCTTGCTTTGAGTGAACCCTTGGTATTTCTAAGTGACTTGATCCTGATGATCTGAGTGATCTGTTAGGTTTATATTCAATGAGCATATCTGCAATGTATTTAGGTCCTAGGCCATTGAGTGATTTATAAACAAGTAACAGTACTTTAAAATCAATTCTAAATGCAACTGGAAACCAGTGCAAGGACCTGAGGACTGGTGTGATGTGTTCATGTTTTCGTGTTCTGCTCAGAATCCTGGCAGCAGCGTTCTACGATCTGCAGCTGTCTTATGGTCTTTTAGGGAAGGCCAGTGAGGAGTCCATTACAATAATCCACCCTGCTGGAGATGAAAGCATGAACAAGTTTCTCTAAATCTTGATTGGAGACAAAGCATCTAATACTTGCAATATTTTTGAGATGATAATATGCTGATTTAGTTATTGTCTTTACATGGCTATTGAAACTCAGGTCTGACTCCAAAATCACACCAAGATTCCTGACTTGATTTTTAGTTGTTTGACCCCTCGAGTGAAGGTATGTGTTCACTTTGAGAACTTCATCTTTGTTTCCTAACGCAATGACTTCAGTTTTGTCTTTGTTTAACTGAAGGAAGTTTAGGCACGTCCAATTTTTTATTTCATCAATGCATTGACACAGGGAGTCAATGGGGCTGTAGTCGTTTGGTGATAGGGGAAGGTAAATCTGGGTGTCATCTGCATAGCTGTGATATGCAATTTGGTTCTTTCTCATTATTTGGCTCAGTGGCAGCATATAGGTTGAACAGGAGGGGTGCAAGTATTGAACCCTGAGGGACTCCGCATGTCATGGATGTCCACTCAGACTTATGGTCACCGATACTCACATAATAACCTCTCCCTTCTAAGTATGACCGGAACCATTTAAGGACCATCCCAGAAAGCCCAACCCAGTTTTCGAGCCTGTCAAGAAGAATGTTGTGATCGACAGTGTCAAACGCAGCACTGAGGTCGAGTAGTACCAGCACTGATCATTTACCTGAATCTGAGTTTAGGCGAATATCATTTATTATCTTTATGAGTGCTGTCTCTGTGCTGTGATGCGGTCGGAAACCAGATTGAACGTTTAACGTCAGTTTATGAATACCCAGGATTAATTGTTAACCCCTAGTAAATTATGAGCAGTGTGAAACGTGAAGCAAGATAACCCAGGTTTAGAATGACCCAGGGTTAAATATTTCAAGTGTGAAAAGCCCTTATGTTGCTGTCTGGGTTGTAAGTGGCAGCCCAGTTGGAACTACCATAAAGAATATAAAATGTAAACAATATAAAATTGAAAATAAAATTAAAAATTATTTTAAAAAAAATATATATAAAATTAAATGTATTTTAATTAAAATAAATATATATATAAAATAAAAATCATCTGTTTATATTTTTTATAATTTTATAATATGTTCATTTTATTACTACTACTACAACTAATAATAACAATTTAAATATTTTGATTGCTGGTCAGTGGCTTCTGCTGTTATTGAAGTAGATTGACATTACAGCCATATCTAAATGTCTTCTCTCTCTCCCTTTCCCTTCCTTTACTCAGAAAGGAAAGAAGTGTCAGAGGACCACACGACCACAGAAACCTGTGCAGATGGTATTTGCAGGATGCTTCACTGCTCGCCGTTACCGGCCACGTTCATGTGGATCCTGCTCAGACGGTCGATTCTGTGTTCCCTCTGTGACGCGTACGGTCCGTCTACACTTTCACTGTCCTGAGCCAGAACGAGATGACTTTACCCGCAACGTCATGTGGATACAGCGCTGCAGCTGCAGTCAAAGAAACAGCAGACAAGGCCTGACATCACAAGCAGAGTTCCTCAATCTGCCAAATGATATTCACACATACACACATTGACATTCACTCAAAAACGCATTCAAAAGCATTTTCTCACATTTCTATGGATCTACTGTATCCAATTGTCTGTTGAAACATTTTACTCAGCATCCAACAATGCAACAATAGTCTCAATATATCAATAATATGTATATAACTTATAAATAAGATTGCTGTTTTATTTGGTATGTTGAAGTTTTACAGGGGATATATGGTGATTATATGTAAGTAAGAGGTAAATTATGCTTGTATAAGTTTGTTTCAGACACACACACACACACACACACACACATTGGGTTTCCATGTTTTATGGGGACTTTCCATACACGTACTGATTTTTTTATATTGTACAAACTGTATATTCTATCCCCTAAACCTGCCCATCACAGAAAACTTTTTGCATTTTAAAATTTTCAAAGAACATCATTCTGTATGATTTATAAGATGTTTTCCCCATGGGGCCCACAAAATGTCCCCACAAGGATTTAGGATATTGCCATCTTTGTAGGGACTTTTTGTCCCCATAATGTAGGTTTCACCAGGACCACACACACACAAACACACACACACACAGATGTTTGTTTTTGTGAAATGTGGGGACATTCCATAGGCGTAATGGTTTTTATACTGTACAAACCGTATTTTCTATCCCCCTACACTACCCCTACCCCTAAACCTAACCATCACAGGAAACTGTGCACACTTTTACTTTCTCACAAAAACTCATTCTGTATGATTTATAAGCCTTTTGAAAAGTGGGGACATGGGTAATGTCCTCATATGTCACCCTCTCCTTGTAATACCTATGCCATACCCATGTCATTATACACATTTGTGTCCTGATATTTCACAAAAACATGCCCACACACACACACAAAATATATATATATATTTTTTAACCATTTTCACTATAATTCAATATTCATACTACTTTTTACTGTATATAGTGTAAATATGTTTCAGTCCTACTGTACATATCTGATATATTTGTTTTTATTTTATAGTATTTAACAGACTTCAGTTCTTTTGAAGTGTCATATTCAAACTTCAATTTTTTGAGGTGAATGGCAAATAACAAATATGGAGCAAAGACATTTTATGCATATTTTAGTAGTTTCATTTTGTAAAATAAAATGTATTACATGTTATGTTTTGGCTTTGTGTATGTCAAACATTGAACAAATATATTATATGAATAGAATAGAATAGAATAGAATAGAGCACACACTGGGCAATAATAATGCAATAATAATTATGCTGTTTTGGTGTTATATAATCATCATAGGAAATGAGTCTTCTGAGTTACAAAATGTTCACCAGTTTGTTCATTCCACAATATTATGTGCAGTGGCCAGTTCAATATTTCTAAAGGACTGAGTGAAATATATCAGTGGCAACCTTTTCTCTCTATTGCTTTATCTCTGTCTCTTACTCTCTCACAGACAGCTGAGACTTTCAGCACTGCCATGACGAGTGAACAGGAAATGTCTAAATGTGTTGAGAATGTGCAGGATGGCAGGTTGAAATATGTGATCACTGTACAATCCCACAGTGCTTACAGAACATTTGAGCCACACACATACTGTGAGCGTTTATTGCTCTTTGATTAGTCAGCATATGTTTTGTCTGCATGTTGTGTGACACAGCCACAACTTATGACAGAATCTATAAAATGTGATAGAGTGCACAGTCTTCCACAGGTATGTTTTGTGTAGTTAAATCCAGTCTTAAGTACTCTTCTTTTTTTTTTTTTTTAAGTTGCTCTATTTAAAGTTACTGTATGTGACTTTATATATAATAAATAAATAAATTGGGGAGATGGATATGTATAATTGTATGAACATTAGCGCCTTCTATTGGTTAAATGACAATGAAGGACTTTTATCACAGTGGAAACTCTTATATACAGGTCCTTCTCAAAAAATTAGCATATTGTGATAAAGTTCATTATTTTCCATAATGTAATGATAAAAATTAAACTTTCATATATTTTAGATTCATTGCACACCAACTGAAATATTTCAGGTCTTTTATTGTTTTAATACTGATGATTTTGGCATACAGCTCATGAAAACCCAAAATTCCTATCTCAAAAAATTAGCATATCATGAAAAGGTTCTCTAAACGAGCTATTAACCTAATCATCTGAATCAACTAATTAACTCTAAACACCTGCAAAAGATTCCTGAGGCTTTTAAAAACTCCCAGCCTGGTTGGGGGCAGTCGTGGCCTAATGGATAGAGAGTCGGACTTGTAACCCAAAGGTCATGGGTTCGAGTCTCAGGTCCGGCAGGGATTGTCGGTGAGGGGAGTGAATGTCCAGCGCTCTCCCCACCCTCAATACCACGACTGAGGTGAGACCCTTGAGCAAGTACCCCCAACTGCTCCCCGGGCGCCGCAGCAATGGCTGCCCACTGCTCCGGGTGTGTGTTCACGGTGTGTGTGTTCACTGCTGTGTGTGTGCACTTGGATGGGTTAAATGCAGAGCACAAATTCCGAGTATGGTCTCCATACTTGGCCACATGTCACTTCACTTTCACTTTCACTTTCACTTTCATTACTCAAAACCGCAAGACTGCCAACCTGACTGCTGTCCAGAAGGCCATCATTGACACCCTCAAGCGAGAGGGTAAGACACAGAAAGAAATTTCTGAACTGAACTGTTCCCAGAGTGCTGTATCAAGGCACCTCAGTGGGAAGTCTGTGGGAAGGAAAAAGTGTGGCAAAAAACGCTGCACAACGAGAAGAGGTGACCGGACCCTGAGGAAGATTGTGGAGAAGGACCGATTCCAGACCTTGGGGGACCTGCGGAAGCAGTGGACTGAGTCTGGAGTAGAAACATCCAGAGCCACCGTGCACAGGCGTGTGCAGGAAATGGGCTACAGGTGCCGCATTCCCCAGGTCAAGCCACTTTTGAACCAGAAACAGCGGCAGAAGCGCCTGACCTGGGCTACAGAGAAGCAGCACTGGACTGTTGCTCAGTGGTCCAAAGTCATTCGGAAATCAAGGTGCCAGAGTCTGGAGGAAGACTGGGGAGAAGGAAATGCCAAAATGCCTGAAGTCCAGTGTCAAGTACCCACAGTCAGTGATGGTCTGGGGTGCCATGTCAGCTGCTGGTGTTGGTCCACTGTGTTTTATCAAGGGCAGGGTCAATGCAGCTAGCTATCAGGAGATTTTGGAGCACTTCATGCTTCCATCTGCTGAAAAGCTTTATGGAGATGAAGATTTCGTTTTTCAGCACGACCTGGCACCTGCTCACAGTGCCAAAACCACTGGTAAATGGTTTACTGACCATGGTATTACTGTGCTCAATTGGCCTGCCAACTCTCCTGACCTGAACCCCATAGAGAATCTGTGGGATATTGTGAAGAGAAAGTTGAGAAACGCAAGACCCAACACTCTGAATGAGCTTAAGGCTGCTATCGAAGCATCCTGGGCCTCCATAACACCTCAGCAGTGCCACAGGCTGATTGCCTCCATGCCACGCCGCATTGAAGCAGTCATTTCTGCAAAAGGATTCCCGACCAATTATTGAGTGCATAACTGAACATAATTATTTGAAGGTTGACTTTTTTTGTATTAAAAACACTTTTCTTTTATTGGTCGGATGAAATATGCTAATTATTTGAGATAGGAATTTTGGGTTTTCATGAGCTGTATGCCAAAATCATCAGTATTAAAACAATAAAAGACCTGAAATATTTCAGTTGGTGTGCAATGAATCTAAAATATATGAAAGTTTAATTTTTATCATTACATTATGGAAAATAATGAACTTTATCACAATATGCTAATTTTTTGAGAAGGACCTGTATATTATCATATTCTATCCTTGCATTACATAAAACATGGATGAGTTAAGCTTAATTTTATTGTGTGAATAATAATTGAGTTTGAATGGTACAATATTATACTGTTGTGTATAACAAATTATTTTTCACCATTCAGATGGAATTTCCGAATAGGTTAATTGATCTGATGGTGTATGAATGCACACATATATATGTAAAGTTTCAAACTGACTAAAGACAACGATGACAGATTATTTTCATCATATTTCTTTGATTAAATGAGAAAATTTCAAGCTACTGACCATTACATCATTTAACCTTCTTGCTAATTTAATATTATAACCCTTTTTATAGCCAACATAGTATAGAGATGTCAAAACACTTCTGAGCTAAAAAATAATAATTTTTAATGTGAGCATATTTAGTTTTCTTTCTTAAAATAAATCTAGATATCTATTCAAATATATTCTTATGAAGGAGCATGAACACAATTTCCACGACTGGTGCCCCAGTGTTCTCTGATTTTCCAAGTATTCCCCCCTTTTTCCCTTTCGTCCCGTCATCCTCTTTATCTTTCCCTCCCTGGCTTAGATATTTCCTCACCCGCACTGCTGTGCTCTGTTCATCTTTCTTGGGCTTCTGTTGGTCTATTTCCTTTCTCTATCTCATGCAAAGTGTTGAGTTTCTATGAAACAATGGGGACACCAGGGAGCCTGGGTACCAGGGGGTTGGGGGGAAGGAGGGGTGGATACATTTACCTTTGTAAGAGTAGCAAGGGACTCCACAGTGTCTCATAAAGACCAGTCGGCTCAGGTGATCCCCAAGGCAAAGAGTGTGTGTCTAAGAGCTCCTTGCTTTGAAGTCTTTGTATGCAGAGCCTGGATTTGAATAGAATCACACTACTGCCCCTTTTTTAAACAAATGACATTGCCTTACATCAGAATAGAACTGGTAGATCCTTCTATGACCCATCTTTGACCCCTCAAATTCACTTAATTGTGTTCTTATGATACTAACAGGATAATGAAATCAGTGTTTCACATTTTTGCTGAGAAATATATGGTGAAACGCACATGCAAATTCAAAAGTAGAGTGAATAATTTCATAGTGTATTCTCATTTTAGAAAGGAATCATCGGTCAAACATACTTTTTTTTTTTGCTACTGCTGCTGCTGTTTTAAGTTCTAGCCTCACGTGCAAACAAAATAGCTCATACAACCCTCCACTAGATGCCGCCAGACCCTTATTTCCTGAGTAGGAGTAATATCACCATTGCCAAGTCTTCTATTAAATACTAGGCCCCACTGCTTTGACTAGTACGGTATACATGAGTATGTGTACATCTTATGAACATTGTCTTAAAAAGTAATTTTGGCTCTGCTGCATTTGTGAAAATGAATGTGTTGTTTGAACTTTGCATAGCTTTTGTTGGGCCTTATACATACTTTTTATTGGAATGGCAATCGATTATTATTTGACCTCAAATATTTTTTTGTGAAAAAAATTACAATATTAAATTCAACCAAAGCACTTGTGAAGTAAAAGTCAGCCAAATATTTCATTGTCCTTACTACATGAAAAAAGTACAAGTATACTAAGTTATCCCAGTATATAATTATATAAGTAGGCCTATACAAGTATATAATTGATGATTCTGTACATCAGTGAAGCCTATTATTTAGGCCCAACACTCATGTTTATACAATATAGCAGGGCATCCTTGCTTCATTTCTGTATAAAGACTGCTCTGTACATCTCTTAAATAATGAACAGAGTACCTAAGACTGTGGTCAGGCTACAGTTGTCAAATTATGTTTTGCCACTAACAGTTTAGACATTGCTACTGAGCCACAACATTTCTTAGTGTTAGCATTGCTTGTAAGAGAGAGGCCAAGGCCAGTTCATTTAAGCCTGTAATGGTAAATCAAGGCAAATTGGACAGTATTGCATTGGTTAAATAAAGATTTACGGCGCCAGAGGTAATTGGCTTTCCATCTTGCCCAGATGTTCGCAGCTTCGATAGTGCCGAGAGACGCAGCAAATATAAGGTGAGAGAGCACGTGGTAGTGTTCAAATTAACAGATGCCTGTTTTCCTCTCGCGTGAGCACATCTGTTATTTGGACTGTGCTTTTGCATCTATTGTCGGTTTATTTATAGATTGATGCTTAGAAAACTGTCCATTTGTGTAAGCGCATAGGTGAATAATTAACACAACTAATTTAAATTGCAGCAGGTTTAAATGCTGTGGATAAAAGCGGCATTTAAGTCCTCTCAGCAGAACTCAGCCGTGGTGATCATGGGCCATTTAAATTAGGTTTCAAATTATTTGAAGTTGGCCAAACAGCCATCCATCATTCTGTCAAAGGCCACGCCCCCTCGTCGTTTATTGGCTGCGGGGGTTGCACCTATGGCACGTCACCAGAGGAGTGACTTTAAAATTTTCTCCCTGTTCGTTCATGAGTAATTTCAGCGTAAACTGACGCCAGAAATAAGATTTTGCAGCTCATAGGAGGTTTTAGGCACATAGTCATAAGAGAGCGAGTTATGATAAATACTAGTTTTAGGAACCCGCCACGTGCGAGATCATGTGCGATAGATCAACGTTAACGTGAATTTGACGGTTGTGGCGGAGCGCTTCAAACAAGAGGGACGATTTTGAAGTTTGTTGGAACACGCGACACTCGGATTATCAAAAGACCATTTTCTTCAACGATTTTTGGGTGGACGAAACCGAAATACAAAAACAAGACAGCCAGTCTCTCACTGCTTAACACCGCGCAATAACTTTGAGAGTGATTCCACCACCTTTTGACTTCTTTCCAGACTAAGTACAAATAACGGTGAGTAAAAATCTAGTAAACATTTAATCACTAAACCGAGTGTGATTTCAGAGAGTTTAGTTGTCTGTCTGTTTTTTTTTTTAAGTTTCTATTCAGGTTCTGTGCGTGTTCAAACACGTCCGCTTCTATAAGAGGTCATTATTTTTGTATTTTAATCACACTTTTGTAGCTAACTTATGTGTAATGTAGCAGATGTTAAGGCTATTTACTCTGCATTTTGATGTAAATAGCGTTGCAATTGTCAGCTGAGTTAAGTTACAGACCAAAAATTAAAGTTTTAATTAGAGTTAAGTAACTTAAGCGTTATTTTACATGATTTTTGCCAACCTTTTGTTGAAATGATTCATTAACCAAACTTTACATTGGTTCGTCTTGGCTGCAACTTTCCCGTGCAGTAACTCTCACTCAAGGGCTGTATCTCAAATCACCGTGAGCTGCCAACCTAGACAGCTGGGCTGAGTTGGTGTCTAGGTAAAATGCTGTCTAGGTAGGCAGCACATTATGTTTTGAGACGGAGCCTTTATGTGTGCTGTCACTGGAGCGGAGAATTGTGCACAATGGGGAGTTGTGCGCAGAGTGTTAATTAAAAAGAGACCCGTTTTAATGAAACGGCGAAGCGTGTAGTTATATGGCCCCAGAGCGCATTATTAAAAGAGATGGATATACTGCTAATCTGCGGTGGTGCCAACCAGGGTTTGGTCATTTGCTCACTGGACTCGCTACTATTTTTAGAGGCTGCGAACCATGGTGTTATGCTCATTTATTTTAATTATCACCGACACACACTGGGTTTGTGCACAGTTATTATTCTCCTAACCGACGTGTAAATGACACTAAAATTCACATTTACAGCTTAAATCAGATTATATATATTTTTTAAAAATGTTAATGCGGGCGTTCTCGCGTTAGCGAGTTTCTATGGAGACCGCGCGGTTACTTCTCAACAGACCTTCCGCCCCACAAAAGGAAAAGTTGAGGCACAACCATAAAACATAATAGTGTGTTCTTAAGTCTCCTACACCATTAGGCTAGTAATTGATGATATGTGATTTGTCTAATAGTGTAGACCCATCATTTGCTCCGTCAAGCCGACACCAATCCATCAGTCTGCGCTCGGACAGCGACGGTATTGTGTTTCTCTTCATTAGCTTCTGTTTTTGCCTCTTATTTCATCAATCAGCCCGTTAGTCGAGTGGAACTGAACGAGCCTCCCCCTCGATGACCTTTCTGATGACAGCGTTTAAATAACGAGAGAGAGAAAGAGAAGAGTTTGGTGTATTTCCAGAGTAGCTCCTCACTTCGAAACTAGCTGTACTTTGGTTGAATAGTTCAGTAGTTCACCTTGAGGTACAAGCTTTTTATTTGTCTGTATGTTTTATTAATCTATTGTTACTCCATTAACCTTATATAGGATATAATTTACTAAGAAGCCCCTCTTTAATAAGAAAAAATAGAAGAGCTGAAGAGCTTTTACGACATTCTCCACTCATTTATCTCATAATCTGCTCATTGATCTACAACTGTTTGCCCATAAATCACCTATATATGCCCAGATTTGCCTGTTTTAAGTTAGAAGTGACTTTTAAACAAACTTTGCACTCCTCTTAAGTAGCATGTATGCCATTTTGCTTGCCTTTTAAGTAAGGAATTGGTCACAACACAATGCAGACTGCCAAAGATAGGCCTACAGCATCACAACTCCTGCTACCCTGTGATAAGACACTACATTAAGCCCCATAGCTTGTCGCCAAACGTTTCCAGTGAAGGATTAACTTACCTAAGTTATTAGAGGGATAATGTAATTGTTCTGTATTGAAACAGCCAAGCCTCAAAGCCTGTGATATTCCCCCAGGGTCCCATTCAGCAGCATTGTCTCTCTAGCTCTCAGGTCTGCAGGAGAAGGATGATTAAAAAATGGGGGATTTGCATTTTCATGAAATTAACTGTTGCAAAGTTATTTGGCAACCTGCTTTGGAATGCCACTTCTGCAGGTGTGACAATGTATGGTGCTTGTTACTGGTGTCAGTTATGGAGAAAACGTCCTGAGGCGAAATCTGCTTGCGTCGGAGCGCTGAATAAATTTACCTTTGGTTCAGGTTTATAATCTCGTACAGCTGGTCCCAGTGCATTTAATAAGATATCAGGCTCATAGTTCTTGTAAAACTTACAAATATGCCCAACGCTGACATGACAATGAAAAGATTAGAGCCAAGAGTGTCGGAAATTGGTTTAAACTGGTGCCTGGCAAATTCTCCAATAAGAATTCAGGCATGTATGTTCATGTCAGTTTCGGGATGTCACTCTGTTTGTAGGGGAAATGCACATGCAGCTCTCTGAGTGTTGTAGACCTGCTCAACCTGTTTTAACAGGTAAGGTGAGGGAATGTAAACCACACATGTGCACAAGATCTTTCAAGGCTATTTTTCTGCAGATTGCTAATGCTTAGCTTTAGGATTTCTCCATTTTCATGTTGAAAGATCCGTTTCATAATTCCACCGCACCACTGCATAAACTGTTTGTAAGGTGCTTCACCAAAAATGTCATTCCCTGTGTCATCCAAAGTTTAAAAGGATAGTTCCCCCAAAATGAAATTTGTCATCATGTCGTTCCAAACCTGTATGACATGTATAACACAAAAGAAGACATTTTGAAAGTATGGACAGAAAAAAAACACTGATAATTTTTTCTAAATATTCTATTTTTGTGTTAGAGGTGAGTTTCATTTTGGGGGGGGAACTGTCCCTCTAGGAGCCTTTTGTACCTGTTGGCACTGTTCTTGCTCCTGTTAGTGGGAATGCGCGTGGCAGTTGATATTTTTGTCCGGCACAAGGTTGGGAAGACAGATATGACCTGAGGAAAGCATTCCCACTCCTTTGCAGCAAAGCACAAAGAGCCTTCCTGTTGCTTTCCTCTCCTCTTTTGACCCCTGGTCGACCCTACCAATCAACAGGGCTCAGTTGTGACCTCTAACCTGGCCTCCGTCTCCAGGCTGCTGCCGACTGACCTCTCCCTTAGAACAACAGAGGGAGGAAATAACAAGTGATATAGCCTCAGCCAGATGTCCAAAGCCTCTTCCTCACATTGCTGCAGCCTCTAGTCTCCAAAAGGAGAAAACTGCACCGTCTGGTCCTCATGGGATTTTCCTGAGGTTCTCCAAATGCTGCATAGAAGCTCACTTTCGTGTCTGTTCAGAAAACAATGCAGAGATACAAAGTTATTTTTAGAAATAAAATGTGCAAGCATTTCCTAATGCATCTGAGCATATGTATTGTGCCTCGAGTCTGAATGTGTTTTGCTTAGTTGGATGGTCTGACCTTCTCAAACCACAATTTTATAGCTTATTTTAGATAATGTTAGAAAAAGGTAATATGTTGGCCTGAAGCTAGACATACTAAAAATGTACTCGTGTGTGTGTGTGTGGTGAGGATGGTTAGTGGTTAGACTGAATTCATCCTTCTGGAACTGCATAAGGCTGTTTATTGAGAGCGGGAATAGTTTGCTTGCTCGCAGGGAAACGGCTGGTGAACAGTAACTCATCAAGGGAATACACTCGACATAAGTGAAAACATACTCAAACTAAAATCATCAGACAGGGAATGACAAATCCGCTGCACTTTCATTTGGAAAACATCATTAACAGTGGTTGGTGTTGTGATTGAGTTCTCGTGTTGGTTGAAGGCTGTTTACCACAAGACATTCCGACTGCAAACTAAGACATATTAAAAATCAGTCTTGGAAAAGTAGTTGAGTTCCACCTCTGAATTATTTTTGTTTATGTACTGTGAAAACCATGGTAAAGCAAGGTGGTGTTTGTAAAGTCTCATACAGATAAGGTTAGATTTCTAGATTGGTGCTCTCATTTGGAGATGCCATATTGATATGACCCCTGTTCTCGGATCAGCATTCACACTCTGCGATAAGGTACTCTGAAAGGGAACAGACTTTAGTTTTTGTCCTTATGGTTTCAGTTACTGCTATTTGAAAGCTGCACTGCCTCCAGCTGGGTTTGATCTCCACTCATATTTGCAATGAAAGTTCTGGAAATGAGTTGTAGATATAAACTGATAATGTTAAGGCAGATATAAAAATCTGTGGACTACATCATTTCCATAGAATTGCCTGCAGCATTAGTTTTATTATAGTTCCGTGGCAATAATGTTGCACTATAAATTTCTTTCTTTTTCTTTTAACTGTAACTTTTCTTGAGGTACTTCATATAACACTGTTTGTACAAACACATTTTAAATGCATTTAACTATAAAAACGGATTTTATGTTGTTCATAATGTTAACTATTGTTAATAAAATATCACATTTATAATGGTGTTATGGTGGTCATAGGTTGTTTAGCAGTGCCTTAGGCTCTGTCCATTATGCAGTAATTTTAGAAGCACAGGTTCTCGTGGAAGAGCAGGTTGTTTTCTAGACAGACTTGTGTACCTCTTCATTGGTGAAACTCTGCCTACACTGAGTACTGTTTCATTAACTTCTTACAGTTCTGCTATAGCCAACCACATTTTTTCTCTCATTGCACTGCATTGTGGGATAAAAATATTGTAAATAGTGAAGTCTTAGTTATGATTATTCTTTCCTTTGATTAGAAACCTTTAGTTTCTCTAAGCCAGTAATAAAACATTACAGAATACAACTGTTTGCACTATTACATAAAGAAAATAAGCTAAATGTTATAACTGGCCCTTATATGTAATCATAACTTAAAGAAAATGAAAAATAAATGATATTTTAGTGCTTTAAAAGACCTGGGGGCTTGCAATATTGTTGTTGTGAGCTGACTAGTAGCTACTCTGGCAAACTTTTTTTGAATATTCCTCACTCAGAATACCAAACTCAAAATAGAAAAGAATGGTGATAAACAACAAAGATAATTTTAGATGTAATAAAACCCTGAAATGTACAAAGCAATAACCTAAAGGTGAGCACAACCACAGAGAAGTAAAATGACAAATAGTAAAAAAAAAAAAAGAAAAAACATTACGCAGCCACATTATGTATTAAAGTTGCATTGCATTTGGGGAACCTAGGTACCAGCATAGTACTGTAAACATATTCTATTACACTTAATCTGTAAATATACTTGAGTATACTGTGCTGCCACATCAGTCATTTTCCTGTATATATACTGTATAATTATCTCATTTGGTCAGTCAGTTTTATTCTTTTTTTTTTCCTCTTGGCTCTGGTTTGGGACATTGAAAATGAAATCGGCAATAGAGACAGAATATATATCTGTCCCATTAATCTGCTATGATGTTTTCTTAGGATCATAAGAATGTATTATGGTGATTTGTTTGAAGAGGTTTGGGGGAACATCTCTAATGGCTGATCTTCTGATAATGGCAGAACTATCTGGCCTCTGGATAACACAGGCCAGATATGCTGATTTACGAGCTTCTCCGTTCTATCCCGCAGGCAGGCGATGGTGAACAGCCGTGTGGAAACCACTGCTGTCGCGGTAACGGGAGGTAGTGGCGGGGCAGTGCGCTCCTGTGCAGGCTGCGGAGGTCGGATCTCGGATCGCTTCCTGCTTTTCTCCATGGATCGGTACTGGCACACACGCTGCCTTAAGTGCTCCTGCTGCCAGGCTCAACTGGGAGAGATCGGCAGCACCTGCTTCAGCAAAGGAGGAATGATCCTCTGCAGGAACGATTACATCAGGTACTAAAAGAAAGGTGCAGTCAGGGATTTGGTGGGAATGAGACAGAAACGTTGAATTAGAGCAAATAAATTATGTTCTTCCTGGTCACAGTATCAGTCGTAATGAGTTAGATGAGGAGGACAGGAAATCTCTGGGTTTGACTGGAAACGAATCAATAAAATGTTACTGATTCCTGAACTTGATTGTCGTTTTATATCATTTGACATATCCATATCTCCTTTCTAGAATTGGTAGTGCTTTAAGTTCAGGTGAATGGTCTGAAATGCTCAGGATATTTAGATGGGCTTCCACAGACTTGTTGTAAATTTGTGTTTCATATTTAAGCATAAGAAAACCGATAAATCCTGCACACTGCTAGGTATGCACACTGCTAGGTATGCAACAATTCAATACATACCTCGGCAGAACCGAAATGTCCCCACAAACCACATATTTGAAAGACGGTGGTGCTTCCTCATATTGCAGCCTCACTTCACCATTTGCCATGTTAAAGTGTGAAATCTGACACCAGCATTGCAAACATGGTTATGCGCCCCTTAACTTTAGTGCACTACATAGCGATTGGATATTTACTCGCTGCGAGGTGTTTTCTCATCTTGGCGCGTAGACTCAAACAGGGCACACACAAACAGAGCCAATTCAAAGAGAAATAAAACGCGCAGTGCAGCATCTGACATATTTATTTTAGACATCTTTTCTTTGGCAACACATTGGAATATATGTTACTGTGTGAACTGTAACAGGACAAGAAAAGTTCACCGATTATGACAGGAAGTGTGTGGGTGCATGTAACATGGCATCTGGGGCACCCATATTCCTCAAAGACTCCCCACATGTTTTTCATGTGCTGTACACTGCTTTAGATTCAAGCTGTAATGTTTAACCACACAGTCAGTGATCAAATTAGAACTCCACTTAGAACTGTCATTTTGTCATAAATTTTGACCAGTCTACAAAACAACCATAACCTTGATTTGCAAACCCTAACAATTGATTGTTTATTTTTATGGCAGTTTTTGCTGAGGTCTATGATTGCATATGTGCCATATGATGATTACATAACTCTTTGATTGAATTAGGTTTCTATTCCCTTGTATATTTTGAGCTGAAGGCTCCAGAGGTGAGGAGATTAGATTTGTTTATAATCGCTGAGGCTTTGAAATTGACCTCTGTGTGTTTGGATGTGTGCAGTGATGCATTGGTCCATGACGGCACGGCATTGTTGCCTGTTAGACCCACACTGGTCTGTTTGGACCTCAACCAGGGATCTCTGACTATTTGGCATTGCCACACAGATGGTTTTTTTTGTATGCCTGTGATTGCTGTAGAAGTGCCAGAGATGTCTGCTTAAAAGTCAAATAATCTCTCTGACCCCAAAATCAAAAAGAAACAGTGCAGTCCTGCCATATTTGAAACAAATATTACTGATACAAAATAGTTGTCATAGTTAAGAGTTTATTGCAAGAGTTAATGACAAACAGGATTTTTGTTTTAAAATAATTTTGAATCCCTCCCACATTTAAATTTTTCTAAAATATATTTATGTATATTAATATATTATCATGTATATTCAATTATATATTTTTTATTATTAGCTATTATTTAATATTTTATTTTATATGCATTTTATATTGATATGAATTTATTAAATATTTATTAATGTATTCATATTATTATTGATATT
>RJVU01073043.1:9663083-9691282 GCA_003731715.1 Anabarilius grahami
CTATTATTTATTATTATTATTATTTATTAATTTATTAATGTAATTATTTTATATACATTTATTAATACAACAATTTGTTAAATATTAATATTGAGTTGATACAGTATACAGTATTATTATTATTATTATTAAATTAATAGACCTAATATAATATGAAAAATAGTTTGACATGGGACTGACTGAACTGAAAAATAATGCAAAATAATAATAAAATTGTTGTTGTTGTTGCTATTATATAATTCAATATGGTGTATATTTTGCCAATTTTTGTATTATTTGTCATCAGTTTAGGCCTCCTTAAAGGGTTAGTTCACCCAAAAAAGGAAATTTCTGTCATTAATTACTCGCCCTCATGTCGTTCCACACCCGTAAAACCTTTGTTCATCTTCGGAACACAACTCAAGTGAGAAAGAAAATACTTTCTTTACAAAGGACATCTCTTACAGCACTAGTTCAGCAAACATGTTATACGTGTCAAGGGTGGTCTTAGGGATATTTCCTTTAAGAATGCATGTAAGGTGTACTCAATCTGCAGTGTATTAAATATGTATAATACAGCTAATCAAAAGGGCAGAGCTTCATTACCAAATGACACAGCATGGAGCCTGAGGTCTGATAAAAGTAGGGTGCATTAATTAGGGAGAACAGGGCTCCTTTCTGCCGTCTCTTATTAAATTACTGTTTGGATTAAGATCAAAAATTCATTACTGCGAGCAGTCAGAGCTGGGACAGTGATAGCGGAGGAGGGGTTGAGAGAGAGAGCAAGAGAGGGTAAGGGGAAGAGGAGAAAGTGAAGCGATGAGAATTAGCTGCCAAACTGGTCTGGTTACCGTCACAATAAAGACCCCTGAGAGGGAGCGGAAGAAATGTTTCCTACTGAAACATGACTGTGACACGATGGCTCCAGGTGTTCTGAATGAAAACAACTTGTTTGTGTGCATGTGTGGAGTGGAATGCTTGTATGTTGCATTTGTTTGTGTGCATCTGGGTTTTTATCTCTATACGACCTAGTGTGTGTGGATGCTTTTTTTTCTTTAAGCTCATCAAGAGCACGACTTGAACTCATTTGAGTGTTCTCCTAAAATTGTTCATAACAACCTCAAGCTCAGGCAGCAGAGTAATCAAGTGCACCCTAATTAGGAGCCAAGGGTGGATCAGAGGCTCCTATAGCCGCCACCCCCCACCCATTGCCACCAATTACACTGCCACTCCAGATTAGCTGATAGGCTGCAGTCTAAGGACTAGAGGGGCTTTGGTGGCCTGCCATCCAAGCCAAGCCACGCACAAACACACACATTGCGAAGCACTCAAACTTCAAGCTATGGACATAAAAATAAATTTCCCCATGTGTGGAATGAAAAGAAGTGAATTAAAGGGTTAGTTCACCCAAAAATTATCCCATGATTTACTCACCCTCAAGCCATCCTAGGTGTATATGACTATCGTCTTTTAGACAAACCCAATCGGAGATATATTTAAAAATATCCTGGCTCTTCCAAGCTTTATAATGGTAGTGAATGGGGGGGTGTTTTAAAGCCCAAAATAAATGCATCCATCCATCATAAATGCATCAAAAATCCCTACAGCTCCAGGGGGTTAATAAAGGCCTTCTGAAGCAAAGCGATGGGATTTTGTAAGAAAAATATCCATATTTAAAACTTTATAAAGTAATATAACTACCTTCCGCCAAACGACCGTACGCATACTGCACAAGTGGACTTGCGCCAAATGAGTAACCCCTGATGCGATGTATGACGCAGGATGTAGGAGTATAGTAAGCTTAGATGCCTCTCTCTGTTTAAACAAATAGGGCTGGGCAACAAACTCAAGCTCCTGTTCTCATATATCGAAATCCTCTGACATTCCTCTTTTAAAATTTCTCGTTTTAGACTTCTAATTTGTGACCGGTGTTTTGTCTTCCACATTCGTCTTTGCATCACGCGTCAAGTCAGGGGTTACTCTTCCGCTGCAAATCGATGTGTATGGCCGTCTGCTGGAAGCTAGCTCTTTTCCTTTATAAAGTTTTAAATATGGATATTTTCTTACAAAAACACATCACTTCACTTCAGAAGGCCATTATTAACCCCCTGGAGCCATGTGGATTATTTTTTTATGATGGATGGATGCATTTTTTGAGGGGGGTTTCAAAACAAGCCCCCCACGTTCACTACCATTATAAAGCTTGGAAGGGCCAGGATATTTTTAAATATACCTCTGATTGTGTTCGTCTTAAAGAAGATGGTCATATACACCTTGAATGGCTTGAGAGTGAGTAAATCATGGGATAATTTTCATTTTTGGGTGAACTTTTGTGTGTCATTTTGTAATATGGTAAACCGTTTTTATGAAGTGAGAACGTCACTTAATAAACATGTGTTTGTTGACTTTCAGCTGATTTCTTGTCACTCTTTTTAAATATTCTTGTTTGAGTTAATTGCTGTTTTCCCCCACTGTGCAGATTGTTTGGTCACAGTGGAGCCTGCAGTGCATGTGGACAGTCTATCCCTGCCAGTGAGATGGTGATGAGGGCCCAGGGTAACGTCTACCATCTAAAGGTGAGCCATAGTCTGTTGTCAGCAAATGCTCATCTTTGTCTGTATTAAAAACAAACAAACAAAAAAGTTAACTCCATTTTTCATTTTCTTTTTTAGCTCCTTATTTTTAATCAAAATATAACTCATTCTTCTGGTAAAATACCAAACTTCACCAATCATTTTGTCCACTTAAATGACTGCAATGACTGCAAGCAAGTTCACATTTAGATCTGCCTCCATCCAATCAACAACCAAGTCCCTGTCCTAGTTTTTTTGTCTTTTTTGATAATCTGTTTCACACAGATGTATCACAATATGGAAGAAAAAAAAAATCTGTCCTTACTTCCATTATATCCAACAATATGTTAGAAAACAAACAGGATAAAGAGAACTAAACTAAATAATGAGTGCAAAATCTTATTTGTAACAAACAAACAAAACAATACAAGATCAGAATATATTGAAATTCAATTGGAAATCACCATTTGCAGAATTTATCCAACATTGTTGTACACTTATAAGGCTACAATTTCTGAACCAGTCCCAAACATAAGGGAATTTGTTTTGTACATTGCAATTACCTAATTCCCTTTGACATTGCCATGAAAGCCAGCAGGAATTGCTCAACATAAGCTTGAGACAATGTTTAATAGTTAGATTTATGACATTTTATTTCTTTTTGAGTATTGTATTGCAACCCCCTCAAGACTGGAAGTCGAAAGACTGAAATGCATAATTCTTGCAAAACAATGACTTGGACCCACATCCCATATCTCCAGAGTGAAAATTAGAGGCATTATTGTATTAAAGTATGTGTTTATGCTTCTCATTATTTGGTTGGAATGGAAACATCTGTAAAGACCTAAAGCAGTCTCTTTTTGGGGAAATATGTTTCTCTTTGAATTGTCAGCTGAAGTCTTGCTTTTACTGAACACTGATAGCAGGATAGTCTCAAGAGACGCCTACCGAAACTCATCAACTAACCATTTTCCCAACTGCGCCACACATTCCTCCTTAATTATAGTGGTGTAGGTGTCAACCTGTCTTAATAATATTTGATTGGAAAAGGAAACCATTCCCTGATTAAGCTGAGAGGATCAGTTTGGTTTCCCAGTGGTCCATGTTTGCATAAGTTTTCAAAATTGTGTAACTACATCCTGACACAATTTCTAATTTGTGAGTATCTGAAGAAATGTGAGCTTAGAGGGTAATAGATTTTTCCAAGCAATGCAAATGTACCATATATGTAGGTACTCTGGTCTCTCTCACTTCCCCATTTATTTCAGTAGTGGAAAACTACTGTTTATATATAGGACTTTTTTCTGGTGGTATTGAATTAATTTCAGTCTATTTAAAGTTGACAAGACATGAAAGTTCACAGTTGCTGTGTTACCGAATATGCCTACTTCCCTACTACATAGTAAGCGGAAAACAGTATGTGAGATGAGTATTATGTATTCTACTATAATCTACTACTTCCACGAAGTTTCTGAAGTGTGCATTCGATGGACACTTTACCATCCCATGAGGCCACAGGAGAGGATTTGTGAATGTCAGTGACACAGCTGCCGCCATAGATCACATGACAACATGGCGGATGTAGTATGTCTGAATTTCATTCAAACTGCACACATTTATAGTATATAGAACATACTTTTTTAACAGTCGCGAAGTTTTAAAACCAAATTTAGTACCTACTATACAGTACGCAATTTCAGATGCAGAACCTATCTATTTTGGAAATGTATCTCATTGATATTATTGTAATCTATTCATGTTTTTTTTTTTTGACTTTGTAATTTTTAATCAATTTCATGACTCGATCTTCCGATTAAACCCCACCCCTTTCTTACAGTCGCCTGCAGCTCATATTCAGCCGACCTGCCTCTATCCAATCAACAGTCGATTGATTGAATCTCTGCCCTTCTTTTTTCTTTTTTCTTTAAATAATCTTTCACACAGATGTATTTTACTACATGGAACTTCCATTTCATCTCAACTTTAATACTTTTTTATTTGAAAAATTGACTTGTCTTATTAAATGAGACACCTGTGTACCAATGAAATTAACATTTCTTTTTCTTTTTTTCTTCTCCTCCACAGTGTTTCACTTGTGCCACATGTCGAAATCGCTTGGTGCCTGGTGACCGGTTTCACTACGTCAACGGCACCATCTTTTGTGAGCATGACCGACCAGGTGGAGCTTTGCTCAGTAGTCACCTGACCCCCCTGCAGAGCAACACCCTTCTACCCGACCAAAAGGTATAATGAAAACACTATTATTGTCATTGCTATCCCTCAGTTTGCATTTAAAACGTTAACATAAAGTTACTTACATTATGTAAATTTAAATTTGTAAATGTACATTTATGGTACCAGATGATTGAAAAACATATGATTAAAAAATAAGAGAGAGAAAACAAACTGATCGGCTACTTGGTTCTTTTTACACAGGTTTGCTGAGGAAACATGGATGTATAATTTGCGGTGTGCCTTTTCTTCATATATTTCCTCAACTCTTCCCTCCAATCTATCATTGTGAATGTCCACCCACACCCAAGATCTTCCACGCCACTTTTGTGCATTCAGCCACCTTAGAAGAATTCTGAACCATGCAAGTACTGAGTCACTTGCAAGACAATCACCCCTAACGAGGGAAACGTAATCAAGTCGAAGAAAGACGCAGAAGCAAAAAATGATCATACGCACGCATATGTGGTCTGGTTATGGCTGGGATAGCCTGACCCTGAAATCCTTAGACTCCATGAAAGAGCAGCTCTATAAAGCTGGGGTGAAGCTCAACATGATTTTGTTCCCCTTTGAGAAGTTTCTCAAGAAATGTTGTGGACGTTACCTGACATTTTGGACTGTGGGGTCTATGGATGATGATAGATATCACTTCTTACCCACAAAATGACGTCCATATATAAAAAGATAAATTTTTTCTTTTTTTTTTTTTTTTTTNAGTGGTGGTTGCCTTTTGTTTACAGGCCCTTTTCACTTCAAGTGCAAGTTTATTCTTTCTTTTTCTAGTCGTCTTTGGTGCCTAAAACATTTTTATGTCCAGTTTTCCCTCCTTTGTCATTTACTTCCTATTAGTAAGTAATCATACAAATGCACAGTACAGATACGTGAACATGTATTGTTTCGTCTTCTCAAGTTTGACATATGAAGCGCTCTTTTTGAAAGGGTCGTAGTCTCCAGAGGAAACGGCATGTTTTTTTTCCCCCAATAATTTGGTAGAATAAATTATATGTCTGTATGCATATTCTCTAAAAGAGATTGCTATTCAGTGTCTGCCAAGACTTTTGTGAGAGTGAGGGAGATTGAGAGTAAAATTGTACATATTTCATGTGCTGTTGTATCGTGTTTAATGGTTGACCTGTTTCATTGTGTCCTCTGTTTGGAGAAATGGAGGAACCATTCAAAAATAAGTATCTGTATAAGAAAAAAGTACTTAATTAAATAACTATAACCATCAAAAATGCAGTCTTGACATCTCTGCTCAGTGTACATCAACATTTGATGGTTTTGGCTTGGTGTGTTGGACACTCATTGGAAGTCGAGACGGCTCTCCAATAGTCCTTGGCCAAAAACATGGTTCATTACCCTCCAGATTTCAACACAAACTCTTGCGTCTGCATCATTACAGAGAGTAATGAAAGGCATTTGAGTTGGCACTTTCTTTCTCCTGCCGTGATTTCAATCCGTGGGTCTTGCTAAAAGGAGGTCTTGTGCCTCTTTGTGAACGTCGCTACAGAAATGAGAGTGTTACGTTCCCGCCTTTTTCTTTCATCTGGCCCTCCTCTCAAGATTTCATTTACTTCTCAAACCTTGGCAAATCAGATCAGAAAAAGGCAGATTTAGAAGTTTTCTCATTATGGCATTTCTGGTAATTGCTTTTTGGCATTAAACTCCCCCATATCTTGTTTATTTAATTAGCTAATTAAACCCATCTCTCTTTTTTCAACAACCTTTGGCCTGCAATCACAAGGTGTTCCTTTCCAATTTACTTTTACGATTAATAAAAAATGTTCCTTTCCCTTGCGTTTCTTATGAGAAAAATAGAAGCCAAGCATACCTCATTATGGCTGATGGTGGGTGTGTATGTGTTGGGTAGGGGGTGTAAAAGCCAGCTGTGACTTTTCACATTGAAGAATTCTGTGTGTGTTTGTGGGATCTTAAAAGTCCGGAGGTTAGATCACACTGAAAAAACAATGTTCAGTGTATTTTCCTTTATATTATGAAATGTTTATTACTTTTAAATAGATATGTATTGGGCACAGCCAGATGTTATTTTTTTAATGTCATCATAGTGCAAAACACTTTTGTCAACAGAATAAAATAATTGTGATTTTAATCTCATTACTGTTTTTAATGTTGAATATAAACTTTATTATATTATTATTTTTTATTTTTTTTACAGTGAGTATATACAGTACTCTGGTGGAGTCAACTTGGTAAATAGACATTCATATTTTTATTTTTCACTGTATAAATGGTTCTTTGTACATTTTTGCGGGTCAGTGGCATCAAAAAGTTCAAAGAAATAGAAATCAGAAAAAACGGCTTGAAATGAAAGCTGCTTAATGGTAAACGCATTATAGTGACAAGTTTACAGTATTGAGCCCATATACTGTACTTAAGATTCAGTGCTCCATAAATAATCTGTGTCCCTAGATCGTTAAGGAAAGTAGCAGAGAAATTCATTAACTTATGCAAATTATCCTAATTGCAATTATCTTCACATCTTGATAAGTGAGAGGAGGGGTTAGTGAATCTCAAAAAATAAAATAAGAACTCCCTTGGCCATTCAAGTAGCTCTTTGCATTCAAACCGATCATGCTTCAACTGTGCATTTCTAATTAGTCTGACATATTCAAAAGCCAATTAACGGTTTCTCAAATCAGAGCTCTACCACGAGGCTTTGCCAACTTGTAAAGGAAGGAGAAACTTTATTTTTAAGTGCACTGATTTAAAGAAACCCTTGTCTGTGAGGACATGCATGTCTTCCCCCTTCTTTCCTCAATTCTCTAATTAATCCAATTAACACATGCAAATTGGTGTAATTACATTGTTTCCTCACCTCATGTTGTGTGAAGATGGAGAAAAAGCAGAACAGATGAAGAAGGGATATTTTTTTTATCCGACAGTGAAGAAGGCAGAGACTGTAGACCTCTACATTACCAACTATCAAATCACGGCAATAGGCTAGTATTGCGACTACAGGTCAGTGGGTCAAACACCTTGTGATAACATACAAAAACTATAAAAATGAATTATTACGCTGTGTGCAGTTTGTGATGAATGATGATAAATATTCAGACAATAAAGGTTCAGAACTGGATTATCTAATATAAATGCATACTTTGCAAGTTGCTTTGAATAAAAGCATCTGCCTATAGTACAAGTTTGGGAACCAGTTTAGATAGTTCTTTGTGCATAGTTTAATCATTCAGTAACATCTCCCACAAGTGGATTAGAGCACTGTCACACTGCAAGACGCCCAATGTAATATCCCTGTGTCATTAAGTGTGTGTTAACCACAGCCGCATTAACTAACACTAATAACTCAAGAGATGTCACACAAAGGCACACAAATCTGAAAATCTAATCCAATGCTCAGTAATTTAATATAATAAGTCATAGGAGAAGGCTTTTGGTTTAATACCCTGCCTGTGCTACTTCAGTGCATTTCAGTGACCTGAAACTCTCGTGTACTGCTATCTTTTGTTTCAGCAGCCTATGGCTTCAGATCCTGTTGCCTGCCTCTGATATATACTGTATGGCTATGGCTAGGCCTCCTTACTCGTCTCTGTTCTGTTTTTAAGCTGCTAGCATCATAAACTCCACAGCTGTTTGGCTTCAGTGGTGGAGAAGCAGTGGAGAAGAGTGCCAAACAGCATACTGGAGAGAAAGAGAGACGGGGAGAGAGGCTGAAGACGGGTAAGGAAACTTTACAATCAGATTAGACTCCCTGAATGCTGATTACAGTGTCTTCTTCGAAAACATCTTACAGCAAAACCTCAAGATGAAACTACATACAGTGTAATGTATTAAGACAGTGCTATTAAAAAATCTAATTCAGTATATACCTTATTGATGATGCATACTTTATACAGGCAAGAAGATGAGCCCAGAAAATGAATGCAAACGCACTAAATTTCTTTACAATGGTTGTCTATGGAAAAATGCTTAACGTGAAACTGCATGTTGCCTTATAATTCTAGGTTTATCTGCTTGCCTGTACATAGTATGTTTTATTAATAAGGTGTATAATGTATTTTGGTGTATACATCATCATCAGTAAGGTGTATAATAAATTTGGTCTTTTTAATATCAATGTCTTAGTACATTCATAAGACACGTGTGTTTTTTTAGACACGGTTTATACCTCATGAGAAATGGGCCGTGACACAAAGCTATCAATCAGCCAATCAGTACAGAAGATCCGACTGAATGCACTTGTGCTCGCAACGCATCAGAGCTGAAGAGCATAAAAGGTGTATGTTCATGACTTCCGTGATGCTTCGCCACACGTTATGGATGTGGTTTTTAGGCGGTATCCATCCTTGTATTCTTGTATTCTTCATTGTGGAACTTGTGGTATTTATATCCTATAACTAAACTTCCACAATCAGATTCAAGTCATAATGTTTGACGTTTAATATACATGAGTCCAATGAGATTTCAGGGTGGGGAAACCTGGCGTGAAGCTGCAGAAATACAGAGAAGGGTATTCCTGCAATACTAGTGGCTTTTGTATGTACTAGCTTTAGAGCACTTACTATTCAATTCTGTATAGGATTCATTTTACGGAATGATTAGGTTGTTAAATTATTTAAATTTAATTGATATATCAATCACAATAAAGAACTGTTTTTGCACAGCTAAATAATGCCTGACACCGAAAGCCTTGAACATTCAAATTTAAAATATCCGTGCCTTGTCTTACATTAAAAATAAGGTGGAAAGAGAATAAAAATGTTTTGTGGCTCTAGTCTTTGTATTTGTTTGTTTTAGGTTTTAATGCTTGATTCCTTTGTTGGAGTAAGAACTGGCTAGGTGGCCCTGTCACAAAAAAAACGAGGGTCCTAGAAATGCAGTCCTGAAACTGCAGCTTCCCGTATTGCAGGAATATACACCGCCTAGCCAAAAAAAAAAAAAAAAAGTGGCTGTTTGGATTTTAATAGGCAAATACTTAAGAATCTATGAATGGATCATTATTACAGTGATTATGTTTCTAGCATGTTATATGTTTGGCAACGGTTCTTTTAACCCCTAAAGATGGAGTGTGTAGCTTTTCATTTCTTAAACAACCATGTAGGAAGACACATCATGGCTATATTCCAGGATGACAATGTCAAGATTCACCAGGGTTAAAATTGGGTTAAAAAGTCCAGACTTTAATTTCATTGAAAGTCTTTGGGATGTGCAGGAATAGACTTGACAGAGTGCTCTCCTCTTGCGTTGTAAATTCAAGATCTTGACCAAAAATTGATGCACCTCTTTATGGAAATAACATCACAACATTCATTTCCATCGAGACATGCATAATTTTTTGGTCAAGATCTTGTATTGACAATGCAAGAGGTGAGCACTCTGTAAAGTCTATTCCTGCACATCCCAAAAACTTACTGAGGTTAAGGCCAGTGCCAATTCATGTGTGAAAATGATTCTTCATGCTCCCTCCCAACAATTCTTTCACAATTTGAGCCTGATGAATCTTGACATTGTCATCCTGGAATATGGCCATGATACATCTGAATACATGGTTGATTAAGAAATGAAAAGCTACACACTCCATCTTCAAGGGTTAAAAGAACATGCTAGAAAAATAATAATCACTGTAATAATGATCCATTCATACACTCTTAAGTATTTGCCTATTAAATCCAAACAGCGACCTTTTTTTTTTTTTGACTGGGCAGTGTAGTATTCTGATCAATAAAATATAATGTAACTCATTGTCTATCGTGGTTGCGGCTGGTTAAGACACAACAGTGTCCTTTTTTGCTTTAAACAGAGAAATAAACCAGGGAAAAAGGGGTAATGGTTAAGGTGTTACTGGCAAAATTGAAAGACAGGTCAGCCCTCATTAATAGCTCTCATTAGCAGACTTAGCAGAGCAGTTCTTGTTCCTAATGACCATAACTGCTTTACTCAGGCAGGCCAGCCAGAGTCAGCAAACAACACCAGAGAGCAAGTGTCTGTTTTTATTCACAGATAAATATTGTAAGGATATAATTTACTGACGGTCAGAGTACATTTTTGGTTGTCAGCTCATCTTAGTACCAAGGGATTTATGTGGCGGTATTGCACCTCAGGGACACAAGAATAGGCTCAGTAGACACTGTTGTCCCAGCAGCAGGGGGTGTGAGGTTGCTTAAGCTCAGTGCTTAAAGTGGGGGAAAAAAGTGCTGGTACTCTCTTGTGCACTGGCTGGCATATGCAAATCATTATCACATTTGAAATATCTACAATGAAAAAAAAAATACTTGGAGATATTGCTGGTACAACATAAATTTATTTACAAAAGGAACCATTTGCCAAAAAACTGATTTGATGCTAGTGTGTGTGTGTGTGTGTGTGTGTGTTTGACATGGGTATTACACTGATATTATGACGTAAACATGTTTTATGAGGACATTTCATAAGTCCTCATATTTAAAATGGCTTTAAAAACATACTAAATGTTTTATTAAAAATGTAAAAATGCTGAATATTTTCTGTGATGGGTAGGTTTAGGGGTAGGGGTAGTGTAGGGGGACAGAATGAACAGTTTGTACAGTATAAAAACCATTACGCCTATGGAATGTCCTCACTAGCAAAACAAACCTGTGTGTGTGATAATGGAAGTCCTCAGACATCAGGTCGGCAATGGTGCTCCTCATCTATCAGAAGAGGCATAATCACAGAACTGTATGATAGTAATACAGAATTCCTTGCAACTTTTTACATTAGGTGTCAATGTCATTCATTCAGGTTATTCCAATTAGTTAGACCAATTCTGCTTGCATTCACGTGATTTGTTGAGATGAGAGATAATTCACGTAGTGCCCCCTGGGTAGTGTGATGTCATTATAATCACTCAGATACTGAAGCTTTGACTCTGAGAGGCAAAGTACCGGCAACATCTGAGACGTGGCGGAACACAAGAAAAAGTTATGGTACACTAAAGATTAAAAATAGAAGTGCCGTTACTGCATACTGGGGTGTACATACCCACTTCAAGCACTGCTTAAAGGGTTAGTTTACCCAAAAATGAAGTTTCTATCATTAAGTACTCACCCTCATGCCGTTCCAAACCCGCAAGACCTTCGTTCATCTTCGGAACACAAATTAAGGTAATTTTGATGAAATCCGAGAGGTTTTTTAATCTCCCATAGAAAGCAATGAAATTACCACATTCATGGTCCAGAAAAGTAGTAAAGACATTTTTAAATTAGTCAACGAGACTACAGTGGTTCAACCTTAATGTTATGAAGTGACGAGAATACTTTTTGTGCGCAAAAACAAAACAAAAATAATGTTTAATGTATAATGTTTGTTAAATAAATGTTAAATAAAGTCGTTATTTGTTTTTGTCGCTTCATAACATTAAGGTTAAACCACTGTAGTCTCATTGACTATTTTAATGATGTCTTTACTACTTTTTTGGACCTTGAATGTGGTAATTCCTTGCTTTCTATGGGAGATCAAAAAAAATTTAATGGATTTCATAAAAAATATCTTAATTTGTGTTCTGAAGATGAACAAAGGTCTTACGGGTTTGGAACGACATGAGGGCGAGTAATTAATGACATAATTTTCATTTTTGGGTGAACTAACCCTTTAAGCTGCACCTGAAATCACATACGGTATAGTAGGTACTACATTTGGTTTAAAACTTACTTTGCGACCGCTAAAAAAAGTATGTACTATGTGGTATGAATGTGTGTAATATGGCTGAAATTCAGACATACTACATCCACCATGTTGTCATTGTCATGTGACCTACGGCGTCAGTTACAGTACGTCGCTTCACTACCATTATACATAAATCCTCTCCTGTGGCCTCATGGGATAGTAAAGTGTCCACTGGATGCACACTTCAGAATCTTGCCGGAAATAGTAGGTTATCAGGTTATTTTTCGCCTAATGTTTTATGATAAATATGAATTCAGAACATACTACTTGGCTCACATACTTTTTTTCGCCTACTATATAGTAAGTAGGCATATTCGGATGCAGGGTTAGTCTCTCAGCCTCTGACGCCAAGCCCACGGACCAGCAACACTCTGATGCATATGGCACACTAAAGTGGAAACATTTTCGTGAAGGCAAAAGTCTCAATCTGATTCGATGACTACACGTTTTCTGTGAGCTTTTAGATTCCTGAGTTTTTTTCATTTTATTAGTTGTGTGTCCTCTTACATCTGTAATGGAAGATTAGATAAAAGTACCTCACTGAGAAGGGAATATCATATTCGGGTAAACAAGAAAATACTGATAAAACATAAACTGTGAATGGTCACTTTGCATGTCAGTCAGGTGGCCACTTTCTGACTAAGTGGGTGGTCCTTGGCCAAATTAAACAGCTAAAGAGTCTAGACCTTACATCATCAGGCAAAGGTCTCATACGTGAGACTAGAGGTCACTAGACATACTGTGTATATCACTGATAAATAAATGAGCATGATCTGAACATAACCGAGAAGAAGTGAGAGGAGAAGGGAATGACAAAAATGCTTTCTTAGGGGGGTGATGGANGGTGATGGAGGGGGGTGGGGGGTGCAGGGATGCAGGACAGCGATTCCATCCAATCAGAAGACTTTGAATAATTAAACTGATCAGCTTAATTAGCTCAATTAAGTTGATTTGACCATGGTACATGGCCATATGGTGAGAGGAAACAAAAGAGGGGGGAACTAATTAAAAGTAAAATAATGAGGATTTTAATTAAGCAGTTCCCCAGACGTCAGCAAGCAGGGATCTGGAGTCATAATTAAAAAGTGCTGTGGTGCTGGCAACATTTTCTCCCCTCTGTTTTAATAACTGCGAGGGGCTCCATCCATCTAATTAAATCTGTAAATGAATTAGCAACATCGAGGGTCTTTGCTTCGTTTTTTTTAACAAGCCACCTTCACTTCTACGAATAACTTTGTGCACATGCTGCATGCACACATTCGAGTACCAGACACGTCTGCTGTTAATGAAATGAATCATTATTGATACACTGTCATACAGTTACAGGTTCTTGCAGATACCATGAGCAATGTGTAGACTCATCTCAGCGGTAGCATGTATGTGTGTGCATATTGTTAGCTTGTGTGGCTGCTGCTCGCTCTTTCTTGCTCTTATATTGCATACATACATTTTTACGTTACAGTAGAGGTAAAAAGAGAATTTTTTTGTTCTAAAATTTTTGCTGTATAACTGCTCTGACTGAGCACAGAGCTTTGAAAAACTATTGCAAATGACTAAAAACAGACTAACAGACTGCTGATAAACGGTGTAGATTCATGATCAAGAGTCAATAATTTATTGCCATTTTTTTCCAGCATAGTTTTATGGAATTTGCGCTCAGTGTGCTCATTTGTATATTTTCATGTCCTAATCATATACCTCATAATATATTGGATAAAATATTAAACTTTTTAAAAATATGTATTTTCTTTTTTTTCTATGAATCAGAATTACAGGTAGGGTAGGCAATTTGTATTATAAGCACTTTGTGTTATACTGGTTGAAACTCTCTTCACATCCTGATAGCAATCAATAATGGAAGTGGTATAAATATTAAAACATATATATTCTGTAAGTCTCAGACCAAAAAATATTCATCCAATCATTGCATTCGTCAACAAATGTATTTCCATACCTCCGCGCACCCTGCTTGCGCAGACATCACGCGTCATCAGTGTGTTCCATGAGCTATGCAGAGTTGTAGACGGACAGTCACAGAGTGCCACAAAGAAACAGCAGTCGCCTTTTACAGTTCCTCCTGAACCAAAACAACAACCTTATGTTGCGTTCACACCATGTCATAACTGTAATTACGAGATGGCAACCCTTGACGTTCTACCCGGAGCTGTTCACATCCTCAGACGGATTTATGCATTTCTATGTCAACTCTATCAACGGCAAAATGAATCTGCAGCAGTAAGGTGGTAAAAGTAAGCACTCTGTAAGTTGTTTAGGTTTAATATTATTATAATGTTATGTGGTTTGAGACATGAATTTAATACCGTTTCTCATATCTTTGCAGACTCTGCTGTGCGCGTTCATGTGTTTTGAAGGAGGCGTGGCTTTGGAGAGCGCTCTGAAGGGAGGGTGGGATCTCATGTTTTTAAAGCTAGTTTTCTATTGCTATCCTCTCTGTAACTGCATACCCTACCTTTTAAGTGAATGTATTTGAATTTTAAATAATTTCACTACTTGGATTAGAGAGGATTTAAATATTTAGTTGTATGTCTTTGCTGTGTTGCACTTCTAAAAAGAAAAAAAAAAGAAGCTATTTATTGATCAATATACTGTTTCTTAATCTGTACTCACTGTGTAATCAAAATGTTTTAAACAAAATGTGAATATTGTTTTTGTTTTTTTTAGTTATCATTTTATTGGCTCTGTGTCCTCACCCTGTTAGTCTTTTGTAAATTGCTTTAACTAATAAAAGCCAATTCCTTCATGATATCATCCTCCAGGAAGTGACATGTTTCTGGCAGTAATAGAACACCACAAACATAAATTCGTAAAAATGGATATAATGGATTCTGTGGTTGATTTAGCTACATTAGTTTGCTGAAAAAAATTCCATCTTCTTTAATAAAATTATTGCACTTATTAAAGAAAACACCGTTCAAAGGTTTGAGGTCAGTATGTTTTTTTTTTTTGTTGTTTTTTTTTAAGAAATTAATACTTCTATTTAGCAAGGATGGATTCAATTGATTACAATTTTACATTACAAAATAAGTGTAAAGTGTATTTCAAATAAATTCTGTTTTTTAACTTTCTTTTAATCAAAGAATCTTTAAAAAGTATCATGGTTTCCACAAAAATATTAAGCAGTACAACTGTTTTTAACATTGTTATTAATAAGAAATGTTTTTTGAGCAGCAAATCAGCATATTAGAATGATTTCTGAAGGATCATGTGACATTGAAGACTGGAGTAATGATGCTGAAAATTCAGCCGTCACAGGAATAAATTACATATTAAAATAGAAAACAGTTGTTTTACAGTAAATTGTAATAATATTTCACTATATACTGTTTACTATATATATATTTTTATTAAATAAATGCAGCCTTGGTGTGACCATAAGAGACTCTTTGAAAACATTTTGAATGGTAATATAAATATAACTCCAACATGGAGGATGTCAATTTAAAAACAAAAAGTTTCTCAAAATGTACTGCATAACAAGAATGACCCATTTAATAATTCTAGAACACTCCACATAGTGTCTCCTCAGTTCCCTATGTTTCTGCATCTGTGGTCCCTGTCCAGACCTGATCCCTCTAGTTAATTGTCTGGGTTACCTTGACTAGCCTCAAAGGCGGTTTGTCCTACAAAGCAGCAGGAGAGCATGCTGTGGATTAATTGCTTTGGTTTTGATGCACTATTCCCCTCTCTTGTGAGTACAATGGAGAGATGCTGTGTGCTACTTTATACAACAATAGACCGACACCTGCTTGAATACGTGTATGCATTAACACAACAAATTTAAAATGACACAAGTCATTCAGTTCCAGGAGCACAGCTGAACGCTTGAGTTACTTTGTAAGCTTTTATAGTCAGTGGACCTCATTATGAATTGTCTCATGAAACTTGATAGCCTGCAGCTCTTGGCCGATGGCTAACATTGGGTGGGATGACCTTATCTGGGCCTAAGCTTCCAAATAACTCCTTAATGAGGATTTTTTTCACAAATGCAGACATATTAAAACATAAATAAGGTATATGGAATTACATTTGACCCTGTCATATCTAAAGCGATGACTAGTGAAAACTCAAAAGCTACTGATCCGGGGCCTGTTTCACTTCTACACGCATAATGGTTCACGAATGAACTTGCAGCCAGAAAAACGATTCTGTATCTGTTTTTGGACATAACTCCCACCCAGATCTGCCCTCCGTGGCGTGCTGATTTGAGTTCTTGAACAGCTGGTCTAGGGTCAGCTTTAGAGGGGCCGCCGTGACCCTGGGAGCTAATTAAAGCAGATAAGAGCATTAATGAGCTCCAGTCTGATCAAAGGGCTGCAGCTTGGCCTGGGTGGTGGGAGATGTAGCAGAGATTGGAGGGGAGCTCTGTTTACCCCTGTCAGGGTCAGTAATTGGGAGGGGAGGTGCACAAGCTGTTCCTTTTGTGCGAGCTGAATACCTTCACTGCGGACTGTGAGTGGACCACGCCAATAGCTTTACACATCGGTTGCATTCCATTCTCTGGTCAAATGGTGTTTCCAGTCAGGGAGTACTGACCCCTTCCAGACCATTTCCTGATTTTTTTTTCATGTAAGCTTCATTGTAAATCCTAATAAGGTAATCAGTTACATCAAATGTTCGATACATTTTTTAAGTTCTCAAAGATTGTTCATTTATTTGTATAGCGCTTTTCACAATACATACACTCTAAAAAATGCTGGGTTAAAAACAACCCAAGTTGGGTTGAAAATGGACAAACCCAGCGATTGGGTTGTTTTGACCCAGCAGTTGGGTTAAATATTTGCCCAACCTGCTGGGTAGTTTTATTTAACCCAACAATTGTTTACAAATTACTATAGGTCTGGTTTAAAATGAACCCAAAATAGGTTGGAAATTAAAAATCAGACTCATAATTACTAGAGGCAACAATAATAATCAAAAAGATGAGCATTTATTAATAAGCAATTTAATAAATGTTTATTGTTTAAATATTATTCAAAAAAAGTATTAATAAATGTTTGTTTATTAAACATATTAATAAATGTTAATTTCCAACATATTTTGGGTTCATTTTAAGCAAGAAATACAGTAATTTTTAAACAATGTTTGGGTTAAATAAAACTACCCAGCAGGTTGGGCAAACATTTAACCCAGCCGCTGGGTTAAAACAACCCAATTGCTGGGTTTGTCCATTTTCAACCCAACTTGGGTTGTTTTTAACCCAGCATTTTTTAGAGTGTATTGTTCCAAAGCAGCTTTACATAAAATGCTTGTTTCAATGTTACAATTTAGGAAGTATTCTGTTATCAGCCAGAGATAATGTCCATATGGCAGTTATATACAGCTATAATATAATACATTGTTAGCTGACGTCATGTATTTAGTTAAGCTAACATAACAAACGTGTTAGGCAGCAATTAGAGCTTGTGCTGGTAATGATTACAATTTAAGGAGAATATTACAATATTAGGATAATATTTGAAAGTTTTGCTTGTTGATCCAAAATTGCTGTCATCTGAAATCACAATTGTTGGCGTTGACTTAATTAACATTGCAAAGACTGGATCCAAACTGAAGCTGGCGCAATCTGTAGTTACTCCAAGATGGGAAAATAAGTTAATAGAACTTTAAATATTAATTTTGTGCTATACAAGCATGTTAATTACAATTTAATTGAACTATAGAGTGGTGCAGGTATGACGTCAGAACCCAGAAGTCTGATTCGCAGCTGGTTCCCCATTTTCCTATGGGGTTTTACAATGGGGTTTTTCCATTTGTGTAAAATAAAGCCTGTGGTAAACATAACGTGACTATACTTTGACATTTTGTTCTACAACGTAAATTACACACACCCATAGCTAAAACGTGAATTTTGAAGCAGTTATGTTAATTTCTGAAAACGTATGTTTTTTATAAGTAACTAGATAAGACAGCTTGGGGTGTGAGTGTTTGCAGTTTACATTATAGAACAAAATGTCAAAGTATCGTCAAGTTATGTTTACCACAGGCTTTAAGTGAAACAGCTTTTTGAACAAAAAAATATGTAGGCCCCGACTTTATTTTGTCCATCGGGAATTGATTGGATCAATGCGGTTTGCTATTGGTCGATCTCATGTGAGTGACAGGTTGTTCCGCCTTCGAGCCAGTAAACACATCATCAAGGAAGAGATGGTAATGCAATAGGGAGGTAAAGTTATTTTGATTAAAGGGGGGGTCTAATGCTATTTCATCCATTCTGACTTATTTACACTGTTAAAAAGTTGCATTCTCATGCTAACCATGGCCAAAGTTTCAAAACACAAGTTGGACGTTTTTGTGCCAAATACACTCCTTCAGGATTCAGATAAGTTTCTGAAAGTTTTAATGGAGTATGGCCCTGTATCACGTCATAAAGGGCAGAGTTCCTCGTATGGGCACTTCTCCCTGATAAGCATGCACACACACATCACCCAGAGCGAGAGCAAGAGCACGCCCATCAACGCGCTTCATTCGGGATACGGAAGCCGAGAGATTTTTCAACAATGTCACCAAAGAAGTGTGTTTTTGGTTGTGAGGGAAAGATAACCCTTTTCAGCTTCCAAGTCCCAGTTTGACGCTGGATTTGCGGATCGGAGTCCCAGCGATAGATCCCGGTCATGAGTCAAAACCACAGGCGGTGAGTAAAACTACATCAAATATCTGCGTTTTGTTGGCAATCGGCACACAAGTGCATATAATGTAAGCAACAGAAACGTTTTTGTTCCCTTTGTATTTATGATGTCGCAGCTTGCAGACGATCGCTACACAAAAGCTGCGCATGCTCGTGACTCTTTAGCTCCGCCCACGACAGGCACGCCTCCAGGAGCTCTGCTTTTTCAGAAAGAGTCGGTACAGCGTATCTATCTTTTATAAATCTGATGAAACTAAAGACTTTTCGGAGATACGAAGGATGCAATATTACTTTATAGGTACTCAAGATTAAAGGGATAGTTCACCCAAAAATGAAAATTTGATGTTTATCTGCACATGTAGATGTAGATAAACATGTAGGTGAGATGTAGGTGACTTTGTTTCTTCAGCAGAACACAAATTATGATTTTTAACTCCAACCGCTGCCGTCTGTCAGTCAAATAATGCGAGTGAATGGGAACTCGAACAATAAGAGTCGAAAAATCTTGCTTAGACAAATCCAAATTAAACCCTGCGGCTCGTGACGGCACATTGATGTCCTAAGACACGAAACGATCGGTTTGTCCAACTGCGTTCAGCATTCGCTTAGTGAGGTCTGATCAACAGCAGTGATGTCTCGCGCATATACTTCAATGAGTGCTAGACATCACTGCTGTTGTCAGAGCGCGATCAGACCTCACTAAGCGAATGCTGAACGCAGTTGGACATAGTGATGTTTTAAAGTTAAAAAATTATATAAATACTGTTCGGTTTCTCTCACAAACCGATCGTTTCGTGTCTTAGGACATCAATGTGCCGTCACGAGCCGCAGGGTTTAATTTGGATTTGTCTAAGCAAGATTTTTCGACTTCCCATTCCCATTTGTTCGAGTTCCCATTCACTCGCATTATTTGACTGACAGACGGCAGCGGTTGGAGTTAAAAATCATAATTTGTGTTCTGCTGAAGAAACAAAGTCACCTACATCTTGGATGCGCTGGGGGTAAGCAGATAAATATCAAATTTTCATTTTTGGGTGAACTATCCCTTTAACATGAGATTGGCCAAAACTGTGTGTTGTACCCTTTAAAGATTATGAGGGCACATTAATTAAAAAAAAATAATGATGTGCACAGATCAATCATGTATAATAAATACTGCAATATTCCATAAAAAATAAGAATTATTCATTTTGATTTCATGTTGACTTTAATCTTGTGGAAAAATACACAAAAAGACTGATGCAACATGCTGGGAACTAGAAATCTACTGCAACTCATTCAGTTTAAGTTCACATATATTTACTTTCAGTACAAAGAAATTTAATATTTTTAAGTGATATTTGAGTGAAATACAAAGTTCTGTCATGAAACTCTATACTCTTGGCAGTATTTGCTGTTAGCAGTTCCCATGTCAGAAACCCTCCACCTTCCCCAGCTCCACCTGCATAGATCTGCTACAGGTAATTTCATGTATGTTATATGTGCAGCAGCATGTCTGTGGATGTATTGGCGGAAGTCTCTATACTTGCAATAATCAACAGCAGCAGCGTAGCAAATCTATTCCACCAAGACCAAATACATTAACATTTCCATGTCCGTTACCATGCTAATCTCTCCGAGAGTTGTCTTGACAGAAACAAACGCATTTCATTTAGTTAATTTCTCTGTTCAGTTTTACTGGAATGGACCTCCTGTAAAAGTTGTGTGGGATGGTGAATTTATGCAAGTGATAGACTCATGGTCAACAAAAATGAGCGAGCATGTGCACGGCATGGAGAGGAAGGCCACCTGTATTCACTGCAGGGTGTGGGAATGTCCGACTCAGCCTGACCTTACCACGTCCCCTGCTGCTGGAGGAAAAACTCGTTATCTGAGAAATCCCTGCTAATTATGCCTGCTGCTTACAAACGTGCACACACACACTGACACAGCCAAGTGTGTACGCCTTAAAAGACACAAGACACAGTCACTTGTGTAGTTCTGTAGGAATCTGCATCCAAATAGCTGAATTTGTCTGCAGTTACAGACATATTTCCTTTCAGTCTTTCATTTAGAATAAAGTTGGTACTGTGCTAAGTAACCAAATGATATTAAAATCTCTCTCACTCTCTTTTTCAGTCTCTCTGTGATGAAGGCTGTGAGCCAGCCCGTCTCTCGGTGGGACCGGGACGAACACGGGCCTTCATTAGCACTCCCTAATTAGGAACAGATGCAATTTACAGCACGGGGCCCACACCAAGCAGCACTGCTCTCTCTTCCTCCCTCCCTGTTTATCTGCTTCCTCTTTCTTTTCTGTCTGCCTACACAATCATTGTGTTTCTCTTTCTAGATTCTTCATTTTTTAGATGTTTTGTATGATTTTGATAAGTGATACTTGGATTTTTGTGCTATCTTTTGCTTATCCTCCCTGTGTGTTTATGTCTCTCTCAACCAGATTCACTCACCTCACACTTGCATAGTCACAGAGCCACATGTGTCATTAAGGACACTTCCAACTCCATTACACCATGCTGGTCCAGTGCCACCCTCCCAAATCGCCCTCTGTTTTTCTGTCTGTCTCTCGCACCGATTCTCCCCATCCTAAAGCCAGAACCAGGTTTTATTTATAATGAATAGTTTAATTCTCTAAGGACTAGAGCTAGAAACGAAATGGACTTCAGATTTTGCATCAAATCTAGCCTGACTCAGCTGTCTCTTAAATAACGGCCGTGTATGCGTTTGTAATGAGTGCCTCCGCAGACATCCCTGTGGGAATTTAAAGGAAATTGCTAAGAATTTTTATCTGGTTATTTGAAAACAGCATGCATGCTGTTTAAGACAAGCCAGGAATTTCTACTGGATTTGCTAATTATACCTTCAATATCACATATCACAGTTTTTTCCAAACCTTTTTTGTATCATGTTCTTCTATACAGTTCCATCACTGACACCGGAAATGCATTTCTTTTAACTCATATTATCATGGATATCTTTTGCATTTGCATTAATGTGAAAATGGCTAATATTATAATGGCTCATATAAATATATATTAATGAAAAAAAAAAAAAATCAATACTGTGAGGGAAAACAGACTCATCAATCAGCTTCCTCTCAAACTTAGCATGAGAAACAAAGAACAAAAAAAATAGGAAATACATGTTGTATTGTTTTGGAGGAGTGTAAGTGAGATGAATAAAAATCATATATCATATCATATCACCTCCATAGAAAGTCTTTACATACATATTCTGCTGTGAGTGTCATCCATACAAATGGCTGAACCCAAAACTATTTATTTATTTATTTATTTTTTAAAAGTGATCCATTAATTTTTTTATTATTTTACTGACTTTATTTTAACGTTTATTCGATTTTTTTTTTAAGTGATCCATTAATTTTTTCATTATTTTACTGATTTTATTTTAATGTTTATTTGATTTATTTAATCAGCCCTAATATTTTTACATTTATTTTTTTTCATAAATTTACAAAATTTTATATTTATATTTAACTTGCAAATAAGGCAAACCACAAGGAATTTATCATATAAACAATTTACATGAAAGTGATTGCTACCTCATTTTCAAGAACTATAATGGAAAACGTGGTTATTCATAGATTGTCTTTTGGGTCTGGTTTATAAGACATGTTTGACTTGCCAGCCTCACAATGCCAAGCTGGTGCCGAATAGGAACGCAACCTTATGCTCTTCTGCCTGCTCCAAACTTCCAGCCTGATCCATCCATCCATTTGGTCTGTTTTCCCTAAACTCTCACAGCAGCCTAGACATAATCTCCCTAATTACCCCTTTAAAGTCAACACAGAGTGCGAGAATCCTAAGCCAAAGGCCCCTAATTAGACACCTAAAAATAAAGAGGGGACTTTACGGGCAACGTGGGCAGTTTGGGGAATGTTTTAATGAGGGGGGCTGGAGCTGACAATAGCATTACAGTCATTTGTTGATTAGGGCTGCTGACACCCCCTCCAGCCCTCTACCCCTCCCAAGTTTCCACACCGTTCTTCATCCAGAAAAGGCTACTGTTGGCAGAAAAGACTGGTCAGACGTCACACTTTAAAAGTCCTGCTGAGATCACATCACCTGTTTCAGTTTTCTATATACACTGCTTCTATAAATATGCTTCTGAGAAGATATTACGCCACACACTGTATTATGAAATGTAAACACTTTACACTTGAATAAAGCAGAGCTTAACTTTGACTCTTTCATTTAGTTCACTAAAAAATGAAAATTCAATCCTGTATGACAATCTCTTGTTTAAAGAACAGTTTTGTCCATAAAATTAAAGTCAATGGAGTCCAAAACAACACAGGAGCCCAATGAAATTTGTGTTCCACTGAAGAAAGAAATGCAAAATGCATACAGATTTGGAACAACATGAGGGTAAATAATGGGTAAAGAGCAAATTTAAATCTTAAATTTAACTTGCCTTTTAAATGGCACAACATTGTCTGAGTGACATACTTTTTCATCCCACAGCGTAAAAAAAGGGCCCATTTGAGTCTAATGTGTCCAAAAGAGTGTGATTTTAAATACCATCACACAAATAGATCCTACCAATTTGAAATAATTTAGTAAATTAAAGAAATAAAGGACACAGATGCTATTTCCAATGGCCAAAATATCACTCCAAACGTTTATAGTAATATAAGCATTATGTTTTGCTTCTTAAAACATTTAAGTGAACAAATCCAGTATGTTAATGATTGCCCATTCTTAGGTCTCATTTCCACCATCTGTCAGACAACCTTTATTTGCTATTTTTATGAGTAATTAAGCGTGAGGATATTAGAATGTAGGCAAGATGTTAACATCTTTCTACAGTAGTAGACAGAAATTTGATTAAAAGTTAGTTGATTGTGTTGTTAACATACTCAAGCCATACTATTCATCTTAGTATGACTCAAGGGACTTCATAAAGACTGAATACAAAAAATTAGAAATACAAGTTCCATTGTGATTCTAACATCTGTGCACTAGCCACCGGGCGTGTTGTGTAGCACCACATAGTCAAATGTAATGTGTTATGATAGTTTGTCAGACATAAATTGCACTTGCCAGGCAAAATCCTCCAGGGAGAATCCAGCTGGTTGGCCAGATTGAAATTGCCGCGATGGTGTACCCACACTTAAAGTATTTAATGTTAGCTGCACCCATGCACAATCTCCAAATGAAACTGTAAACACAACAGAAATAATCTCGTCCATCTGGTCATGTGCTATTCAGTACCACCACAGAACAGTTTAGTTCTTAGATCAGGTTAATCCCCGATTGGCCATTATTAAGAATTAGTTTATGACATTAAAATGGGTTGTAAAAGGCTGATTAAAATCACACTCCTACCAGCTGACATACTTTAAAGTGCCCCTATTATGCTATTTTAAAGTTCCTAATTTTGTTTTGGACGTCTCCTACAAATTTTACATGCATCCAAAGTTTTTTTTTTTTTTATTCTTTAATTTTCTCATTATATACATTGCAGCATCATCTCTTTGACAGTGTCTTAAACGGTTTGATCAAGCATTCAGTCTCTCTAAACGCCTCTTTTCCGAGAGCCTACTCTGCTCTGATTGGTCAGATGGCTCAGTCCGTTGTGATTGGTCTACCCCTAACAGTGCATGTCGGAAATAAAACGCCCATACCATATCTGAATTTCAGCTTCGGAGGCTTCCTCAGCACTTCAATTCACAGAAATATGAACAGTAATGATGGTGTCTGTTTTACCGTGCTGGATTTGCTTACACAGCGCAGAAAACAGCGCCTTCTCAACATGTTGACAACATGAACCAAACTTTTTCAGGCCTCAGCTACATCGGGCGGGTCAAAGCAGACAATGTTCGCAGGCAGCCAATGAAGACAATAGGCTGACAATATGCAATTTTTTTACAAACCCACCTAGGTTCCTGGAGATAGTGAGACTGGAATTACTGTCGACTCATTTCAGGCAGTTCAGAATCAGTTCTTTCTTTTGGGAGACAATACCTCCATTTTTCGTGAACTTTGATCTTGTAAACTTTGCAGAACTTTTTACATTTTACTCAAACAGCTATATTACACCCTACATGAAAGTTAATATCCGAAAAAGCATAATAGGGGCACTTTAAATGTAACATTTAATATAAAAATGACAAACATGTCAACAGCACAAGGGCTAGGCCTACTAATCAAACACCTATACTGAGACTCCCATGAGAACTCTGTTTTGCACTTTGATTCTGTAGATTCACACACACATATAAATGTAAAGACACACATATATATTCGCACACATCTGCACACATACTTTCACCCACCCATCCATATACACACACCCTCATGAGATCAGTAACAGGAAAATTGGTCTCTCTTTCTGGCCCACTTGGGATTGGCGGAACTGATTAGCATTGCAGGGACAATTAGCGCCACTCTCAATGAGCAGCACTGAAAATAACCCCTTCCTCATCATTTTCAGTCCACTGAAACAGCACACACACAAATTGACTGGATGTGTTTCCATCAGCCTGGACATAAATAACGTGAAAGCTTCATCCATGTGCCTTCCCTCACAGAACATTTTTGGATTCTTTGGGCACCTAAAGCTGATCCATGTATAGGCCATTTTTAGTGTTTCTAAATACATGAGGGTGGGTAAAGGGTGACACATGACAGACTTTCCATTCTCTCTTTAAGCACATACATTTGCTAACAAAAGAAGCAGCATTCATTAAAATATGGACGAGAAAACTATTATCGATTGAATGTGGTTTGAGTTAGCAGCAAACCGATTGGAGAAAAGCAGAAAGGGGGCAGGACATGTTAAGAGGTGGGCGGGGCTGTGTGCCAATGAACCATGTGACATGCAAGTGAGCAGACATATGGCTTTGCTTAGAGAGGGTGGAGAGAAAAAAAAAAAAACGAGAGAGAAGTCACATGGAACGTGAGGCTAATGGTTCATGTCCATCAATGCACATTTAGAACAGAGAAAACAAGTGGGACGAGTATATGATTTGTTAAAGGTAGAGTCAATCAGAGTTATGTGGCAACTTAATTAAGGTCATGAGATGTGTATCTGATATGAGATTTCATAGGTATTACAAATTGGATTGTATGTGGAGCACGTACATGATAAAAGCACGAGGTCATCCCTAAGTACTGAAGCTAGAATTCCACAACCGGACTAAAACCTGAAAAGCGAAGATGAGTCCTTTTTTTTACATTTGTCATGCTGATTTTGGGGGGAAATGGGCAAAAGCATATTAAAATGTCTTAAACAGAGCTGACTACACTCATTGTTAGCTGAATGCATAATCAATTAAGCCCAAATATTTAATAAGCAAACACACAAGGGGCAGTATTTACATGTGCAAAATTTCAGACTTTATTGCTTTGTCAGTGAATGTGTACATGAATTTACTAGGAATCAAACCCACAGCCTTGGTGTTGTTAGCACCAAGCTCTTCTGTTTGAGCTACATGAACACCTACAGATGGCCCTCAGATTAAGGAAACACTAACAGTCTACTTCAACCTTAACGTCATTACAGTTAACAAATTAACCGAGAAGAGTATGCCACAAGAATGAAAAGAAAGCATTATTGTCTGAGACCAGTATGGAGGTCACAGTGTACATCTGGCCTAAATGACTAAAAAGTCATGTTAATGGGAAATCCTCCTCTTGGGACCTCCAAATGTGTGGCTCCATGGATTAATGACATGTGTTCACCCCTCTTTAGCCGTTTCTTGTTGGCTCAATAATGTGGCCGTAAAGTTGCATAAAGACCTTTTGCGACGTCAGTGCTGCCCCATGTTCTTCATTTCTGAATTACATAATTTACACAAATTAGGTCTGATGTGTTTACATATAAATCCTAAAAAACAAAACTCTTTAGGAAGGTAATACATTTTGAGCAATTAAAGACATGTAAGGAATTATGAACCAGAAAAATAAATAACATCTGTAGAAATTAAATACTGAATTGAGATTAATTTTATTTATATTGTTACAAAATATTTCTATTTCAAATAAATGCTGTTCATTTGAACATTACATTTATCTCAGAATTCTGAAATAAGTTTCATGGTTTCCATAAGAATATATAGCAGAACAACGGTTTTCATTTTGAGAATAATAAGAAATTTTCAACACAAAATCAGCATATTGGAATGATTTCTGAAGGATCATGTTACACTGAAGATTGAAGTAATGGCTGCTGAAAATTCATTTTTGAAATAAAATAGCTGACGGTTAAAATAAATAAAAATAAATAATAAAATAATTATATATATATTTTTTTTTTCTTTCTTTCAATGTATACATCTGCCTGGAAGGAAGCCTCAAAGATTCCAGCCTTTTTCTCCTTCTTTCCTGGAACTGGTGGGAGGTGGAGGTTGTAAAGATGTTAGGCCTTCTTATTGAGATGCAGTGTTAGAGGTGCTGGGAGGTTTCAATAAAAAAGTTTAAATTGTATAGGTGAGGCTTCACTTACAGCGTTGGAGCTAATTGGCAATAAATGAGTCCATCTGGTTTCATTTGCAGCTTGCAAAAGCAGGAGGGTATGTGTGTGTGTAAAGGAGAGTGAGGAGGTGGAGCTGCACCCCCAATTTTCAACCCCCCACGTGCCTAAACACTATGCTTAAGTAGAAATCTAGTGCTTGTATGGGAGTATGTCCAGACAGCAATGCCCCAAAGTGATCAGTGAGCTTTAGACATGCCAAGTTACAGTCAACAATGTTGAGAAAAAGTCAAGAGGGAGCACCTCTATAAATAGCCATATGATAGACTATGGAGAATATGTGATTACCTCAGCACTTTGTGCTGCGAACATTTAAGCAAAACAAAACAGTGGGGGGGAAAAATGACTGAGAAGGACAGAAAGATTTCTGAAAGTCTGACCAGAGGTACTAAAGGAAGGAGAGAGCTGTTTCTGATGTGTGGGTGTATGTATGAGGCTGTTTGGGAGAAACGAGTGAAAGGCATGTGTGTCCTGGGCTTCTCGTAGATTGCCGGTTATTTTCTTTACCCGGGCAGCTCAATCATGCCCTGTGTGTTTGCGCAGCTTGTTAATCAACGCGAGTGTGATTAGCCCTGAGCCAGGCTGATCAAACCCCGCCGAGCGGAGCCAAGGCCAACCCC
>RJVU01073043.1:9691309-9711790 GCA_003731715.1 Anabarilius grahami
AACAGGCTTCATCCATCCCAGAAACCTCCTACTTACTGACTGAATTCTTTGTGCATTTGCAAGATTCTCCTTCCCATCGCCTGCTCCACCTTGAGGAAATCAAAGGAAGCACCTACAGTGGCTTCATTCTCAGGGTTTGGCATTTGTCTTTGCAATTACAGGAATATTCTGGGTTATACACTGTAAAAATGTATTTTCATGATTTGTTATCAGAACATTTTATCTTTTGTTAAATCAACTTAAATAATTAATGTAGTTCAGATAACATAATATTTTGAGTTTCTGTTGATTAAATCAATCGCCTTCATTGTATTAACTCAAATTTTTAATTTCAATGAACTCATAATTTTAAGGCAACCAGGTAACTTAATTTTTTAAGTTAAACCAACTATTTTTTTTTACAGTGTACAAGTTAAGCTCAATTGATGACATTAGTGAAAAAATAATTGCCAAGAAAATTCATGGGCAGTCTCTCGCATATGGCAAGAGATAGAATTTTCTTAGAAATGATTTTTCCGTGGGAGGATATATATGAGCAATATCACACGAGTAGCACAATTCGACTTGCTCTGGAACTAGTAATAGATTAATAAGACCAAAGATTGCCCGTTTTATGTTCCCAAAATGAATTATGTCTCATGTTTAACCACAATAAGAGCCAGCGGCAAATCCCCGAAGCACTGGCAGAGATGAAGCTGTTCTCGGCGCGTACACGACTCCTGAACGGCCGTTGACGGCCTGGAGCTCGCATCTCCGAAAACATCTAAACAAATTGTAAAATAGGCGCTATGATTAAATATAAGTCACATAATTCAGGTCTAAACAACTACATTCTCGCCAAAAAAACTCTTAAAACTACAGTTTGTGGTACAATAAGTGTGGTAGGCCTATTCGCAAAAATCCAATTTGCTCGGCCGCCATGACGGTCGATTCAAGCGGAGTGATACAAACGGTGAAAAGGTAAGAGGGCTGTTATCACTAGAATATCGCACGGCTATCAACCAATCAGATAGATAACCAGAAAGAACTGTTGTATAATATGTATACAATGTATATATACTGTATCTTTCTTAAAAAATTGACATAACATTACACAGAAAAGGTTAGTAAGGGATATTTTCACACTAAAAACGTGTCAACACACATATCATTTACAAGTTGTCGCTTTATTCTTGTGAAACAGTGAAAACTTTAACGTTTACAGATTGGCCTCATTCACTTCCATTGTAAGTGTAACCCGGATTTTTACTTTTTATAAAAGTGGAAATTAGTGCTTTCAATTGAACCCAGAATATTCCTTTAATGAGAAAACAGCTTGTGTTCCTCTCACTCACTTGCTCATTATCTCTGTTGATAAGGAGTGAACATAAGGCATAGATCACAAGAGAGTAAAGGTGTTGCTTTCCTTTAATTTTTCATAAACAAAGCTGAACCTAAGAACCTCCGGTTGGTCGCCTGCTGACCACTGATGCGATCCGGTTTGTGAATGCAATCCGGTTTCACAGGATGCTACTGTTTATGCTGGTGGTCAAGGTCACACATGAGCTCTCTCTCTCTCTCTCTCTCTAGCTCTTGCTGTATGTCCCTCTCTTTCTGTCTGATGCCCAATTGGGTTTCCTTCCATCAACAGAAGTCCTAATTCCCCATATAAAAATATCTGGCCAGTGCACGGCCCTCCTGGCTATTGTTTGAGAGGCACTTTTAGGGTGGCCTTACTTCCTGTGTTAAAGCTATGGGGGTTAGATGCTGTACACTCTGTTTCAAATCAAGATTTTGGCCATAGAGGAGGGAAATTTCCCAGGTTGACTAACACACAAGTCAGAGTTCCACTGTCAAACATAATCTGAAACAATAATTAATGCCAGGGTTCATCATATGGAGTAATGTAGCAAAATGGCTACAACTGTGTATTTTGTACATGGGTGTTTCAACTATGGGCACTTTTTTTTTAAACCCTCCTAAACACTTTTTTTTAAATACCCTCCTTTTTTTCCCAGAAAGTCATTAACATTTCCAGTACACTGTCATTTCTACCACATCTGTTCTGTTGTGGAGCTGACATTTTAAACTTGGTAAACAAGTACAATAACTTTTGGAAAAAGAATATCTACCAAACATAGTAGCATTGCCTTGTTTCACTCTAGCTTGTGAGAGGTGCTATACCTGAGGGGAATGAGTGAGCTTCATCTGCATAAGCTGTGACAAGCTGATGGTAATTAGCAGTGAGACGTAAGTAGATGGCGGCTCAGGTTAAGAAAAAGTCTCTGCTCATTAGGAAAGATGGGGAGGTGGGGGATCGGGAAAGTGATAGCTCAGTGAGGGAAACAGGATGAGCGAAAATCGGAATGGGTGAAGCTGAAGAAAGGTCTGAGTGAAGAAGGTGATGACACCTGTATTTGCTCACATACTTGCTCTTCATTCTCCTTCCTTTGTTTTTTACTTTGCTTTCTTTTATCATTTCAACTTGTCTAAAACAGCCAGCAACATGTACTAAACAAGCCTTCATTCTCCCAAGCTTACTTGTAGAGGTTCACACACGATAAAGCCTCTTGTGCGGAAGACAATTGCCGTATTTACTCTTTGTCACGAACATCCTAACAGACATCCTCTCTGAGACCTACCTATTGAAATGGGTGACAAAAGAGGGAAGAGACAGCATGGAAAAGTGCCCAAACCTGTATCTGTTTTCCTCTGCGTGCACAAGGGAGAACAGCCGGACGCTGTGTTTGGGTGCGTTCTGATAGCGGCTCTTATCGAGCCCCGTCTCTCTCTCTTCCTTCTTCCTCCTCTCCTTCTCTCTTCCGACCTCCGCCTCGAGGGGAAGGCGCTTATGTCATGCCGATTTCCCGGGCCTTGTGGGAGAATGAATGAAAGCAATAGATTGAGAAAGAATTGGGAAACGGTGCATGCATTGCGTTTGTAACTTCAACTACTTGTTGAAGTAGATAGTGATTCACAAAATACAGATTGTTGGAAAGAATCCTTATTCTGGCTTCACCCAAAAACTGAAAATTCTGTCATCATTTATTCACCCTCATGTCTTTTCTAAGCCTATGACAATTACTTTCTTTCTTCTGCAGAAACACAAAAGAAGATATTTAGAATGTTTCAACAATTTTTTTGAAATGAGGTTCAAAACTAATTTTTGTATCCCACAAAAAAAGAAAGTGCATCATACAGGTTTGGAACAGCATTAAAGTGAATAAATGATGACAGACTTTGCTTTTTTGGGTGAACTATCCCATTAAGTGGCTTCAAAGTAAGTTTACAAACTTTATAAGCAGCCGAGGAATATCAAAGCTGGCAATTCTTCGAAAAAGAGGAAAAATAAAGATGGAGAGACCCAAAAAAACAGGCGACTGAAAGTAAGAAAGAAGAACGTGCCAAAGAAGAGAAGTCTTCCAGGGTCTTTGAGAGGAAATGAGCATTGTAACAGAATGCTGTGTGGTGTTGAGGCCTGAGGGCAAAACTCAAAACCTCATATCCAGGAAAAAAGCCCCCTCTCTCTTTATTTCTCTCACATCCTCTCCTCTCCATCTCCCTTCCTCATCTCTCTCCCACACAACTAGCATTCGGGTTTGTCCTACTGCTATCGCTGCCCCCTTCCCCCCCAACAGGAAATGAAATCCATTTTAAAATCATTTGGAAAACCACAGGGGCTTCAGACCAGGAAATAATCAGCGTGGGAGAGAGAGAGAGAGACAAGCGAGAGAGATAGAGCTCCATGGATGGATACAGGACAGAGATGCTCCATGATTTCAGATTTGTCTGCTCTCCCCCTCACTCTCTGGCTTTTTCTCTCCCTTCTGTGTCTCCTCTATTCCCATCCCTCAGTGGAAACTGGATATTACACAGTGGGTGGCCAGTCCTGGACCTGGATCTCCCTTTGCCTTGCCAGCCTGACCCCGTTCTAACCTTCAGTAAAAAGTGCCACCTAGGGGGCGCTGTCCTCTTATCACTACACTGATAAGATCTGGTCTGACATTTCTTTGGTGCAGTATCTTAAAGGCTGCCACTGAAGTCAAATAGCCAAAATCCCTCTTTTTTATTATTCTGTTTTCACCCATGAGGCTCTCATTCTCCCTGGACAGTCTGAAGGCAGTAGAGATGAGAAACCAGACTTAGATGAGACTTTTCTATACACAAAGGACCCTTGAGAAGGTTAAGGTGAAACACACTGAGGCTATTGGGATAAGGGTGTTGAATTCTGAAACTAAGGATGTAGAAAGAGTGGTACACATTCTCACACAGCATTTACATTCTATTAAATTTGAAAAGTGACAAAAAAGTGACCAAAACAGAAAGTGAAGATTACAAAAGATTTATCTTTAAAAGAGCTTCTATTCATCAAAGTATCCTGACAAAAAGTATTATGTTTCCACTAAAATTTTAAGCATGCAGTACAACTTTCAACATTGATAATATTAAAAATTGTTTCTTGAGGACCAAATCAGCATATTACAATGATCTCTGAAGGATCATGTGACACTGAAGACTGGAGTAATGGCTGCTGAAAATCCATCTTTGCCGAATTAAAATAGAAAATATCTTAAAATGTTTTTATTACCGTTTTTTCTGCATTTCTGATCAAATAAATACAGGTGAACAAGGGGCTTCTTTAAAAAACATTAAAAACCCCAAACCTTTGAACGGTACAGTGCGTTTAATATTGGAATGATCACATTTATGAAACAACTGCACACAAAAGTCACCAGTCATAATAACCAGAGGGTAAATAATTTTTTTTTAAGATTTAATGATAAAGCCTGCCAGAAAATACTACAAAGAAAGCAGACCTGTGTGACCAACCTACAGTTCATTTCCCATAATTCCAACTGATACCAAACCAAAATGTGTCTACTTCCATTTGAACGCACAGCAACTCTCAAGGATACTGTAATAAGTGAACAGTTGGATTACTTCAATTGGTAACAGAAACATTTTCCCACCAAATAAGAGCAACGTTTTAACAGGTCAAACCAACTCATATCTGGAATGTCAGGAAGACTTAAATGTACATGGTAAATTTATTTATGTTGACTTTAAATTTGATCTCTGAAACAATAAATGGTATGGTTTTACTAACAGTTAGCATTCCTACAAGCTGTTGAACAAATTTTTTAAAACATGAGTTCAGTATTTGGAAGGCCTCAGTATGATTTTGTGTGCTGGCTGCAATTGCGGATTCTTGGCACGTAGGCATATCAATTTTCCCCTGCTATAAAACGGGCATGCTAAAGAGAAACAACCCAGAACAGATCATTTTCCAGGTGTGTTTAGTACTGGCTAATTTACACCAAAAGCAGAGTGTGACACAGCCTGCTCCAGTGGTTGCCTGCCGCTGCCTCCTGGTGGTTAAAATCATGCAACCTCAAAGTCGTATCTGTCATCGAGGTCAATTAAGCATCTACTTTTGTTTTTCTAATAAATTTATAAGGAGATAATCAATCAAATAGATTGATAAAAAATGCTTAGATAGCAATAAGCCTGTAAAGACAAACAATGATGAGGCTGTGGTACTTAAAAATGATCCACTGAAAAGAGTTAAAAAAAAATAGAATTTAAAATAATAATAATAAAAAATTCTAATAAACTCTCTGAACATACAGTATGACTAACTTCAGCCACGACCTACAAACCTACAATCCAGCACTGTTCCAAGAACAACAAAGAAAGAGTCATGCTCCACTTAGGCCTGTGCAGACATTCAGATACGGTCTCAAGACACACACACCAACAAAGTCCACTACCCTGACCAAATCACTTTACAAAATGTGAATCAGAATTTCGCTGTAATCATGTCCTCGTTACACCATATTGTGAAAGAAGTGGAATAGATTGTGAAAAACAAAGTCAGTTTTGTATTGCGAGACACAATCAGGAGGAAAAGCCTCCAGAGAACGTTCACTCATCAATCAATGTATGCCATTAGTGATGTGTACTGTTCTGATTAAAGCCCACCACAGAGAGGTGTGACAGTGTGTGCTCCAGTCTACCTAAATCTCTGTCATCACGAGCCCTAATCTCAGCTGACTGAGGTTCAAAGGAAGCACCAACCCTCGCTCACAACCGGTGAGAGACTGATTGCTTTGAGGAATTTCACAAGTATTAATGCATTTACAGATAGGCAGACTGTACTGTACACTAAATGTAAAGAAAGAATTACTTTTTTACAACTTAGAGTTTTAATATCTAGAGTACAATATAAAGTCTTAATATTTTTATTGGTAATTGTCTGCAATATGTAAGATTTTTTTCCCCATATTAATTGCTATCTTAACCTATGTGTCCTCCGGAGGTCGCATTTGAAGGCTGTATGCGTCATCAAGGATGTCTTATTTAAGAAAAATAACTAATAAAATATACTGTTATTCCTCGTGAGGTGTAAAATACTGTAATTTCATTCTTACTTTGCAATCTAACGTTTACTTTTCTTTAATGAGACAGCCTTGATGACTTATGCAGCCTTCAAATGCGACTAAAGCCGCCTTCGAAATGAGACGCAGCTTTTTTATTTTTTAAAGTTCTTTTTTATTTTTAACTTTTTCAATTTCCTAATCATGGTCTGGCTTGCACTATTGACTACTGCATTAAGAGAAGATTTTATAGGCAAATAATGAGATGGTTCTAGACCAGTAAATGTAAAATTGGTAATAAATAAATAAATGAATAAATACAAATTAAATAAATAGAACAGTTCAAAAATAATATTTCACATTTTATTCTGCATCTCACTGTCTCTTAAACAAGAAGAATAAGATTTTTTAGTATTGATTATTATTATTGATCATATTAATAACAACAGCAGCAATAATAATAATAGTGATTATTATTATTAATTAATGCAATTTTTTGGTCATGTCTGTTCTGAACTGATATGGTCGTTTATTTAAAGAAGCTTCAAAACTGAAATGCAAGAGTTTAATTACACTAAGAATAGATTAGATTGTTTGCTGTCTATATGTCAATAGACTGCTGCAGTACTGTGACATTCAAAAAAGTTTGTCAGTGTACATGTTTTGTATTTGTCCTCAAATAGCAAAATGTAATACTCACAGCCAAATGTGTCAAATGAGAGTGTAATCATTGCCAAAACCTGAATTTCTAACTGACTGATTTTCCATTTGATTATCTGGCTCCTGTATTCCGAAAGGTCACTGTGATTTTGCCAAGTAAGACATGTTCCTGGATCAACATATTTTGTTGATCCTGGAACAACATTCCTAACCGAAAATTTAGTCCTAACCTTTTCCCAACCCCTAAACCTAACCCTACCCATAACTTATCCCTAAAATCAGAGGGAAATGATAGTTGAATAACATTGTTGTGGAAGCACCTAACCCAGGTTGCAAGCCTAAACTTGACATCAATGGTAAACTTGTCCCTCAAATCTGATTGGTTGATTGGAATGTTGTTCCAGGATCAACAAAGATGTTGATCCAGGAACATGTTGTGAAATCACTTTCACCTATTAGGTAACCTTATACACATATGAACGCACTTCATATAGTTAACTGTCTACTGAAGAACCACATACTATCATCTCATGATGATGCTATACAATGCTTAAATGAAAGTAATCCCAACATCTCAGAAGAGTACAAACTCCAGAGGGAAAATCCAAGCACCAAAAGACTTTTCCACTAATGCCACTTTGTAAGTCACTTTTTCAACTTTAAATTCATACATGTGTGAATGACATCTAATGTGTGTGTGCGCTCCGTGTACGAATTGTCGCCACGGCGCGTGACGCACCCCAGGATTAGACAGTTCCAGCGTGGTGGGGCTTGATTGATGAGCCCATTCCAAATGTTTTCGCGTCCAAGTCAGTGGGAGTTTGAGTTGCCTTTGCGCATCTTAATACCAAACAAAACATTAGCGTCGGATTCCCAGGGCTGGCTGCCTCTCACTGGATTTCATTAGTCACCCCTCCACAGCACACAAATGCGCTGCATGGCTCCGGGACATGGAGAAGAGGGAGAGGCAGAGAGGGAGAGGAAGGGCAGGGGGCCATTAAGGGATCATCATCTCATCCGAGCTTCCCTACCGCTAAGGATCAGAGTGTTAGAGGAGGGGAAAAAAGAAAAAAATGTCCTTATTCTTCAGTAGTTTCTGATCAGCTCTGCTGCTCACTGCGACACCTCATGAATCTGGACCAAAATGTGGATACACATGAAATAATTAATTTTTAATCAAAGGCCTCAGTTGCTATTTGCTTATTTGATTTCATGTTTTTGCAGCGAGATTCAGCTCACCCGTCTAAACCCCTATATTTAAACGATCCCTGCCACATATCCAACCGGCTTCATCAGGAGAAAAACTGATCTCATTCCCCCACTAATGAGGGCACTCATCTGTGTGTTTGTCTCCCCTGCCTACTTTTCCTCCTGCCAAGCCTTGATGCAATTACACCCCCACATCTGCAGGGGGCTCCCTCCTCCCATCAGCACGGGGCTTTCGAGGGGCCCTGGTGCTCCTGATTCACGGTTAATCAATCATGGTGCCTGGGTAATGACGCCCCACTGCTCCCCTAATGTCTTCTGGCGGGAGCCTCTGCCGCTGGCATTGAGCTCACGCAGGCACACATATGGCCGCTCTGAGTGAGTGACAGGACCCCTTTTGCGTGTGTGGCACCCCGCACGACGGAAGCCATCAGCTCCGCACATAGACACGCATGATGACAACCACACGCGCACACACACACGCCTGAGGCAAGGAGGAGAGCGACTGGAGAGAGGGAGGAAATAGAGGAGAAGTGCCGCTTGGCCAATCTTCTCACGTCAAAGTGAACTGTCAAGAACAAAGCAACTAGGGCAATGGGATATTTTCCAAAGCAACTTGGTTTGGGGAGCATTTGGAGGCCTGTAACAGAGGGTTTGCGACATTCAGAATTCAATTTGGAATGTCCCAATTCAATTCCTGAACCTGAGCAGGATGCAGAACTGAGATTCGGATTTGATTATAGGAAGTAGATTTAAAATGAACTGAAATTCACACACATAAAATTATATAACAGTAATTTTTAGCTGAAAAAGCAAAGTTTGTCCAGGCAAACTTCAAAAAGCCTTGCTTAAAAGTTTTAAAAAGTTTATATGACTCATAGACAGTTTTTCACATGGATAATAATAAGAAATATTACTTCAGCGCCAAATCAGCATATAGGATTGTGTGACACTGAAGACTGGAGTAATGACTGCAGAAAATTAAGCTTTGCCATCGCAGCAATAAATTACATTTTAAAATATAATAATATTCCACAACATTACTGTTTTACTGTATTTGGATTTTACTGTATTCATCAAATAAACAGAGCTTTGGTGAGCATATTGGTACAGTCACATTAGCGACAATTTGGCAAAATTTTCTGGGCAAAAAAAGTCCTTGTCAATAGTTTAGCAATGCTTGTAGCACCATTCAAGATGGTCAACGTGGTGAATTTGAACATGACCAACTTGAACATGCAAAATCTGAGGGGAACTTTTTCGCCCTCACGTGAAACTTCTGATCGCATGGATTCCTATTGAAATCACTGGATTTCACTCAAAGAATTTCAGCAAGCATCAGAAAATTTGACTGTACCTTAAGAAACTTCTTTCAAAAAACTTTTGCAGTGTATGTACTATATATATATCAGGGATGCAAACACATCAGCGGTGAAAAAGGTGAGAAAGATGCCAGACATCCCATACCCCATACATATTTGCAATGCCGCCGGGCAGCTATTTCGGGCATCCAAGACCAAATCCTATCTGTTTGAATGGGGGAATCCTGAAATCTCAAAAACTGTTTGGTGAACTCACCATTAAATAACATATTTCAAATAAGCAACAAAATCTGATATGAACTGCCCCGTAAATATTGTTTCTTATGCTCAAATAGTGTTAAAGAAAACTTATTTTTTCATGCTAGATGAGCCATTGAGCATGTGCAGTCCTAAGCGTCAGTCTCAGGTCTCTATGGGAACCGGAGCCTCTAACGGCATCTGAAGTGACACAATGACTTTATCAATCAGCGATTGTCTCTTTTACTTAGAAGGCAGGAGGTATTCTGCCATATTCTGCATTGTAGTTTCTCCCATTCATAATTAATAGGACTGAACTGTCTTTTTATATAGTCTTTGCTTCTATTGCTCAGAATGCATTACCTGCATCGAATTCCTTTGAATTGCAATTCAGTAATTTATTTTTCTGTTATTCCAAATCAAATTATAATTCAACTTCCTGTGGGGTGTGGTCAGTTCAATTCAAATTAATTCAGCTCATTAATTGAAAGGGAGCTAAACTTGCCTTGCCTTACATTCTCCTTTAGTCTTCTCCAAAACCATTTTTTGATATTTAAAAAAATGAATTTGTTGGAATACACCTCCTATAAATTTAGCCCCTTTTGTTTCATTTGGAACTTAAGTCTGCAGGTAATTAACCTGCTTCTCATTGTTAGATTTCATTCTTCATATTTACTCTTTGCCAGATCAGTTTTATTTGATACACTTTTAATAGATTTTGGTTGGGTTAAGGCTCTTGTCAAAAGTCAAAAAGACATTCAGAAATTTCAGGAGGAAAATAAAAGTCTATTCAGGAAGCTTACCTGAATTTGTGAGATTCATAGAGCTAATTTTTCATTAAACCTATCTTGTCAACTGTCTGTGTCATTGTGGACTGGCTTATACGGGTGGCCCCTTCAATCTGTTTGTATGAAGAGATGCTCCTCAGGCTCTAAGCATTTGTATGCAGTTTGTAGAGTGGCAGAGGCCCATCTGTGCAGCCTAAAACCATCCTAATTTATGTTTCACACCTCTTGCTGCCGCCACACTTTGCATCTCATAGCACATACTCTCTCTCTCTCTCTCTCTTTTCCCCATCTCTCTTTTCAGTGGCAGTGACAGTGAAGTTGCTTTGGCTGTTAAAGAGCAATCCATCATCTGTTTAGAGCGCTTCATCAACATTGTGTACATAGCAGTGCTAAAACAGAGAGGATTTATGTTGCTCAGACAGAAGCTTTTTTCTAGTGCCATATGGATGAGGTATAAAATCACAAAAACCAATTAAAAGGAATAACATGCATGCATTAGGTTGTGAAAGCTGAGACAACAAAAGATCACATTAGGAGTTCTTATATGAGCTTGTGCTTGTTTCAAACCTTTCCCAATTCTTTGTTTTTACTTGGTATGAAAGTCTTGCCATTTGCTGTTGTCTTTTGATCTGGAATATTTCATTTTATTGTATTGTGCTTGTATTGCCACTTTGATCAAAATATGAATTTCTGAGATTCTAAAATAGAACTGAGCTCTTCTAAGAAACTGCTGTGGTTCTGTGCCATGGTACTTTTTTAAGCACTTGATTTCAGTATTCAGTCAGATTTACCAAATATTTGCTACAAAATAATTAGTGATGCACCATTATAAAAATTCTGTACGCTGATAATTATTTTCATGACCGATAACTGGTGGATATTACCTACACGATTTTGTCTAAATAAATAAATGATTAAAAATAACTGTAAAACTAAAATCAGTCATTTTTAATGTTACAGTTTTAGGCATTTTAAAGTATAGTATGACAAATAAATATTCATTTAAAAATTTTCTGGAGATTACATTACAGTGTTAGAAAATTTATGTTTTTAAAGATTAACTTAAAGTGTGAAACTTCAAGTGTTAAATGATGGTAAAGATAATGTAAATGTAAAAGTAGGAGAAATTAGCATGCAAAATTAAATATCCAATATTGGTCGATATAAATCTAAAAACCGATATGGTATACGGGTCATTGACGAATAAGGTTTTTAAAAGTGTAAAAAAACATAATGGTGATATAATTAATTTTGAAGTTTTATTAAGTGTCAACAAAGAGATTATGTGGTTTTTATAATCCATTAAAACTGCTTTTGTCAGTTTTTACAAGATGGACAAAATTTGTCACCAAAAAAGTCGTTTGGTTTAACCAAAATTTTGGTTTTACCGAATGACACTTTTGGTTATACCGAATGGTGATATTTTCAAACAATGCTAACAGGCTGATATCTAGCTAGCTGGCTAGCTGGCTAGCTAACAAAAGGACAATCAAACATTTTATATTTAGTACACGTTTTTTAAATATTACGACATTTTCCATGTTTTATAGCAGTTGTACCGAATGACCTGATGTTTCAGGACATGCGAGTGAATTCATGAAATTTTCAAATAGTTAAAAGAGAGTTAGATACTTTGCTTCATGACCATGTGGTTCTTTGCAGGTGTCTGAATGATGTCACATCCTGTCACATGATACTGACCACATGACTTGATCCAAAATGGTCCCTTTATATTGGTTACTCCGAATGACATCAATGAAATTCATTTTTCCGGACATTCTTTCTCATAACAAAGCAACGACTTCTACACATAATTTTAATACCATTTTGCACTATGTTGATGTATGATGTAATAAAATCATGCCAGAATAAAAAATACATACATTTATTACATTTTAAGAGATTTTAATCACAAATGGCTGTATTGGCCTTTGGACGGTTAAACCGAATGACCTTTTGACAATTCAAAATCTTTAAAATACCTTCATATGTAGAAAAATATAATTAAAACCTTTTAAATTCAATAAAAGAGATCTAGTTGTACTACCTTACACACTTTGGATGTCATATCTTTGTTTTTTTATTATTATTAAGGCCTTTGGACAAAAAAATGACCCGTCACGTCATTGACCCATACACTTCCTATCCTTAGAATAAACTGACGGGGATTATGGACTCTAATGCAAGGCCTGTAGACTATGAAGTATGAGTCTGTCAACCCAACCTACTACAGCAAGTTGATTTAAAGAAAGGCAATGTCAATGGTCACTGGAAGCTTCTAGACACTGTAAACTTAAGACACCATTACGCAGTAAATGAAGCCCTCCTCTGCGATCTTCAACTCACAACACAGCTAGTTGATTCAATTAATGTTCCTTCCCCCTCTGCTCTGGTGTCGACTGCAATTCAACTCGGAGCTTCCTTCCTTCCTTCAATGTTCCATGAAATTGGGCCAGATTGTTGTGTCACGTTAATTAATGTAATCCTCGTTGCATTGAAAGAGCTTCAAGTTAATAATTAGATCGTCTTGGTGACCAGATTTTATATGACATATAGCTCAAATCTAATCTAAAATTAAGAAAGGTGTCGACGCGATTTAGTAGAGTTGTTTGCTACTCTTGCAAATCTTTATGTAGCGTTGCAGGCGTTTCATATCATACCATATTGTCTCTGTATAGTCAGTGAATCTCAACCTTTTTTGAGTAATGGACCCCCGTCATATTTGGAACCATCCTCAAGGACCCCAGAATAAAATTGGCTCATTGGTCTCATTAATGACTTTGTGACAACCAAATGTAATAAAGTATAATTTACTACTACGTTAGTTGACTTGTCATATTTAGTCATATAGTCAGTTATATTATACATATATTATCTTCTTTTATGGGAACATGTCAAATGTCAAAATATACGAAAATTCTTATTCAGATATTTTATAAGGACCCCCTGGCATTCTGTCAAGGACCACTTGGGGTCTGTGGACCCCTGGTTGAGAAACACATGTGTAAATCTGGCTCACATACCTTTCAAGTTTATAGAGAGAATATTTTGTCAGAAATCAAGCTTTAAGGGATCACAGGACTTTTTATCTATGAACCAGTCACATCAACTCAGCTCTCGTCCAACACAAATCTCATAAGCGACCGTTTCAGTAACTTTTCAGCGCCACCTGCTGGCGAGGACAGAAAATCGACACAATGTAAAGGGAGCGGTATTTCACATTGAAGTATTGTGTTGAAGAATGTGTATGATCAATTGAAATGTGAAACACCAGCTGGAATCAAAGTAACATTTCTGCATTAATAAACAATTTCTCATCCTCCTGGGACCCAGAAATAGACTTTTGTCCTCTGTAGTGGACATCATATTTGAGTGATTTTCTCTGGCATCATACATGTCACAGTTTTAAGTCTGGATGTCCTGTAAAGAGCACATTCAGGGCTTTTCAGAGAATCCACATTTTTGGAGGTTTCCCTATGACAACAACAACTCCTTGGTCTTTAAATATGACTGAAAATCGAAATTAGCACTCTTATGGAAAAATGATAAAATTTTGTAATTATCATTTAAATCGGATTCATTTTCAAATTGTTTTGTTATAAATCAACATCTCAGGAAAATGTTATGAGGTTCATAATCAAAATATGACTTTCTGTTACGAAACAGGACATTGATTTCATACATGACCTCTGTAGAGGACACCAGGACTTAAATCATGTTTATCAGGCATTTTAGGAGATACAACAAGTGAATAGGGAAAGAAATTATATATCAATATTCCTATTAATTATTAGATATTATAAAAATGTTGCCAATTATTACTCCAATTATTACACTTCTTTTTTCATTACATGTTGCCCCAAGAACATATTAAGTGAAAATAGCCATGTATGGCTATTTTACCCACATATTTCATAAAGTAAAATGGTATATCAATTAATTCCATTATATCTTTAGTTGAGAATCATCTTTATACAAAGTTTGGTTTTAAAAAAATCCTGAAGCTTAAAAATTGATTGGTGAATTTAAAAAAAAATCCCATTATTTTTGCCTATACATGTCATTTTATTTTTTAAACAACGTCCTGGTGTCCACTACAGAGGACATAGAATAACATATTAATAAAATATTTTTTTCCATTTGTTTCTTATGCTCTAAACAATGTAATGACAAGAAAAAATACTAAATTAATTTTTTTTTTTTTTCTGGGTCTCAGGAGGACATTTGCATTCTGAAGCTTTTTATATTCATCTTTGTAGCTAAAACGGTGGCACTAGCAACACTAAAGTCAAGGATTAGCTTGCCAGTGTACTTAATGGCCTGGTTTCACAGACAGGACTTAGATTAAGCCAGGTTTAGGCCTTAGTTCAATTAGTACATTTAAGTAGCTTTTATAAATGTTCCTTAGAAAAAAAAAAAAACATTACTGGTGTGCATCTTGAGACAAAACAATGGCACGGACTTATTTTAAAATATGTCAGCGCAAGTTGCTTTCAGTTAAAACAGCTCAAACATACATTCTAGTCTGATTTATGTTTAAGCCGTGTCTGTGAAACCAGGGGGTGGAGGCATACATTTTCTTACCTGAAGACAAACTTACAAAACACTGAAATCTACCAGTACAATATCTCAAGTGTGTGTGTGTGGTCTCAATTTAAACGCTAGATGGCGGTCATTACCATTGAATGATCTGCACACATGGCTTTCATCTAGTTTGCACTAGTCACTTTAAGCATTAAAATGTAATGTTTTTGTCATTTAAAAAAACAAACATCTAGTCTTACTGCTAACTTGACAATTTATTTTCTATATTCTTTAGTGTTACACAAAGAATGAATGGTAACCGATACAACATTAGTAATGCAAAATTGAACAGAGCTTCATCTACAATTCACTTTAACGCATCTGCTAGGAAAAAGGCCAAAGACAGACAACACACCCCAGAAGACTGCTATCAAATTCAGAGATTTATTAGACATTGCAGAAACATTGAGCTGCTTGTGAAAGTGCTTGGGAAGAAAGGAGATCAGAACAAAAAGACAAACCAATAAATAAGGAAAAGGAACAACAGTGAACTTGAATGGTCAACTCTTTATGCAAGCTCCTCCTCTCCCTCTTCCTCGAACTCTCCCTCCTCTTCTGCAGTGGCATCTTGGTACTGCTGGTACTCTGACACCAAGTCATTCATGTTGCTCTCGGCCTCCGTGAACTCCATCTCATCCATACCCTCACCTGTGTACCAATGCAGGAAGGCCTTGCGCCTGAACATGGCGGTGAACTGCTCAGAGATGCGCTTGAACAGCTCCTGGATGGCGGTGCTGTTGCCGATGAATGTGGCTGCCATTTTGAGACCGCGAGGCGGGATGTCGCACACGGCAGTCTTGACATTGTTGGGGATCCACTCCACGAAATAGCTGCTGTTCTTGTTCTGGACATTCAGCATCTGCTCATCAACTTCCTTCATAGACATGCGGCCTCGGAAAACGGCGGCCACGGTGAGATAACGACCATGGCGGGGGTCACATGCAGCCATCATGTTTTTGGCATCGAACATCTGCTGTGTGAGCTCGGGAACCGTAAGAGCCCGGTATTGCTGACTCCCCCTGCTGGTGAGGGGGGCGAAGCCTGGCATGAAGAAATGCAGACGGGGGAAAGGCACCATATTGACGGCCAGTTTACGCAGGTCAGCATTGAGTTGGCCGGGAAAGCGCAGGCAGGTCGTGACCCCGCTCATTGTGGCGGACACGAGGTGGTTGAGGTCACCGTAGGTGGGCGTAGTGAGTTTGAGCGTACGGAAGCAAATGTCATACAGCGCCTCGTTGTCGATGCAATAGGTTTCATCCGTGTTCTCCACCAGTTGATGGACGGACAGTGTGGCGTTGTAAGGCTCTACAACAGTGTCTGAGACTTTGGGTGAGGGCACCACGCTGAAGGTGTTCATGATGCGGTCTGGATACTCCTCACGGATTTTGCTGATGAGGAGCGTGCCCATGCCTGACCCGGTGCCTCCTCCAAGGGAGTGGGTGAGCTGGAAGCCTTGCAGGCAGTCGCAGCTTTCCGCCTCCTTACGGACCACATCAAGAACTGAGTCTACAAGCTCAGCACCTTCTGTGTAGTGACCCTTGGCCCAGTTGTTTCCGGCACCACTCTGACCTATGATTGAAATGAGTTACAGATTATACAAGGCTCATTTTGTTCAAAATGTAACATTCAGTGAAACTGCATTTAAAAACAGGCTTACCAAAGACAAAGTTATCTGGACGGAAGACCTGTCCAAAAGGTCCAGATCTCACCGAATCCATGGTTCCAGGCTCCAGGTCAACAAGAACAGCACGAGGTACATACTTTCCACCTGTCATAGAAAAAACACACATTTCCACTCTTAATTAAGAATTATTGCATTGCGCGTGATGTGTTTTATTATATTGCAAATGTAAACTGACCAGTGGCTTCATTGTAGTACACATTAATCCGCTCCAACTGCAGATCACTGTCTCCATGGTAAGTTCCTGTGGGGTCAATTCCGTGCTCATCACTAATCACCTCCCAAAACTGACCACACAGAAGAAAAGGAGTCAATAATAATAATTTATCACCTTAAATGTAAGCGTGATATTGAAAATCTTCAAAAATCCTTTTTAACGGTCTCTTTTAAAGTGTTGCCATGGCAACTTGCTAAACTACAAACAGGGCTTTAGAGGAAAAAAAAACCCAAACTATAACGAATTAGATCGCTAGTTACTCATTTTATAATGTTATTTTCCTCTAGAAAAGCACAGTTAAATAAAAATTGTCAGGTACAATTAGTTGAACACATAATTAGAAAATATATGACGTTAAACTATGTCCCTCGCGACTAGCCTGGATTGGTCTAATATCGTTATCAATACCCTTAACTGTTACTCACTTTGGCACCGATTTGGTTTCCACATTGACCAGCTTGTAGGTGAACAATTTCCCTCATGTTGAATCGCTATGGAAAAAAAGCACTTTTTTATTAAAAAAACAAATGTTTTGAACTTCCTTCGACCGCACGTCGTCGACACTCTGCAAAGCACAGCGAACGGTTTTCAGTTTTAAATAACGCCAACCTTCGCTTTCAAACACAGGTGGATGAACGAGACGTCAATCATTCTTTGCCCGCTTTTGATTGGCTGCGGAACACGAGCTCTCACTGAGCTTCTGCTTTTGATTGGATTAGAGATGTTGTAATCTGTTGCCAATGGTTACAACGCGGCTCACACAGAAACCGTTTTGTATCGGTGGTAACCGGAGACCTGCTTTTATCGTTGAATAGAACAGTTTTTTCATTGAGAATCGTGTTACCAAGCACACCTACCCACACCAAACAGTGCATTGCATGTTTGGACTTGTTAACTTCTGCCTAGGAGTTTATCGCACTTGACAGGAATTATTATAGGATTTAATTTTCAAATGAAGTATTTTACAACAGCATAAAGCGAAATCATTTGAACATTGATTATAATGCACATTACTTAAGTGGCAAATGTTCTTCTTACAAGGTGGCTTGACTGTGCATAAAGTCAAGCCTTTATAAATTCATTAAAATGTTTATCAATAGGCTACAAAACCCCTTCCAGTTAATTTGTTTCTTGACCTTATTTATTGTAGAATGGGTGTGCTATCCTGAGGGATGGGATGGGATCACTATCCTGAAAAATAATTATATATACATATAAAAAAAATATCAGTTTGACATTTGGTTATTGTTAAAGGGATAACGTTATCATTTACTCACACCCTCAAGTTGTTCCAAACCTGTGTTTGGTTACCTATATTCTTTAAAAATATCTTCTTTTGTGTTCAGCAGAAGAAAATAAATAAATAAAAATAACACATTTGGAACAACTTGGGGGTGAGTAAATGATGGCAGATTTTTCATTTTTGGGTGAAGTATCCATTTAAATTGAGGCATAGCCTGCCCTACCAGCTCAAATTCATATGGAGGAAAATAAGGAATTAACTGAAGGAAGCTGCATTAAGATTTGCTGGCATTTTAAGTCTTTGAAAAGCATCAGTGTATGTCATGGCTGAGGGAGTTGCTTGTAAAGACATGCACTTTACAGTTAATTAAACATCTGGGGCCAACATTTAGAAACCAAAAGGGTCCATATTTCAGACTGTTATGTTAATGGTTTTGCATATTGTTGGACTTTCATTGTTGCAATTCATGTTAATATTAACCATGTTCATGTTTGATTTTATGGACCGTCAGTGGAGCGAAAGCACATGCATCGTATGAAAATATATGAATGGAATTGTACAAATTCATACAAACGATTCACCAAAAATGTAACTAGTAACAATTAGCCTATTTTGCTGTAGTGCAAGCAACACTGTCCACATCCTAACCTGCTCATTGTTTAAGATATGCATCTTTTCTAAGAGAGATCACAAAAAAGTATTGCCTACTTCCTACAGTAAGTCTAAGAACACAAGCCCTGCGCATCCATTAGTTGACCCATTCTGATAATGATCTATAGTTGTTGATTAAAATAACAACTGAATGAGAGCATGAGAAAATAGCTGCTTTGAAATGGATATCTTTGACCCTGTTTCAGTACCTCTTTATTTAAATCGAAACCAACTTGTCAATATACACAGGCACAGACAGAAACACACACTCATAAATATAAATGCTAAAAAGAATAAATACCCAATAAGACTGTAAATTGTTCCTTGCTGATGCAAATGTCCAATACAACCAAGTATTTGTGTAGGCCAATATTGTGCTGCCATCCCTGAAGCACTGTCTCAGCACCAGTGGGAGGCACAACATTGATTCATTATTTATGAGTATCAGAGGTGTCATACATCCTTATAGAGGGGATCCAGGTCGTGTGTGCTATGACAGAAGCACACACAGGCTGAGCAGACACAAAACGAAATATGATTAATGATGAAGGCAGAATGATTTTCCACAGCAGGACTTACGAGGCATTATGCTAGTTGTTGATGTATAACATATAACATTTGTATTATATTAATCAAGTCATTTTGTCAGACCACAAAAAGGCCAAATCATGTTATTAGACCAAAGGACCCAAGATTTTATGACATGTAACTGGATAGTTTACTTAAGCCTTTATACATAACACTGATTGGGCTAAATCCTGAATTATATGGTACAACTATGACTGTTAGCTCAACTACTAGCACTATCAATTACTAAACACAATACCCTCAATACAACTGTTAAAAAGTTATTTCAAAGAATCATGAAAAACAGGTTTTAACAAATATATAAGCAACAAAACTGTTTCAGCTGTAATAATAATAAGAAATGTTTCTTGAGGACGAAATCACCATATTATAATAATTTCTGAAGGATCATGTGACACTGAATTTTGGAAAATGGCTGCTGAAAATTCAGCTTAGATAAGTATATTTAGATGCAACATTCGACTACTCACTTCAGCTTGCCCGCCATCTTGGAACGGTCGTCACTCACAGTAATCAATGTTGCCACAACATTTCTGGTTGAGAAACCACCGATATTTAAATTCCCGAAGAAATGGCATGACCTTTCCCAGGTGAGAATGGGTTGGTTTGTGTTTTCATATGTATATAAAATGTGTTGTGTAGCTCAATATTAAATAGAGTTATGTGCAAGTGAATATTACAGGTTTATACTATGGTACTTTTTAATGTGTTTACTTTTACTATGGTAAATAACATCTTTTTAATGTTTTAGCTGATACCTTCGCCTTGTATTGTGTTTAGCAAAATCATCTGCTGAAGTCTATTGCAGATATAGATATTCATATATTCATACATGTATCTAACTATGGTTGCAGACGCCCAGTCAACTCGAACGTTCACGGACCACCTTTGACTGTTCCATTATGGCGGACAGCTTACGTATAGCGGCCCATAGAAACAGCTGCTGAT